>JAKCPI010000312.1:0-77275 GCA_023213315.1 Euborellia annulipes | reverse complement strand
GTTGCGAAAAACACTTTTCACTTTCTGTTACCTATATGTAGGTGTATATGTGCGCGTTACCTATATGTAATATATATATATATATACATGGGCGTACCCAGGATCAAATCTGGGGGGGGGGGCATGGTCAGATCATGGTCGTCCAGGGGGGGGGGGGGGCAAATCATGGTCGTCCAGATTGGGACATAGCTACTATTTTTAATATAGAGGGGAAAAGCCTTCGAATTAAAGGCCTAAAAACCCTCGAGTCCTAACAAAAATAATCATTCGCCGCCGCTATCCACCAATTTTGTTTCGTTTCACCACTTTATAAACGTTTATTTTTTTTTTTTTTTGCTTCTAGGGGGCGGGGGCAGCTGCCCCCTGCCCCTCGCTGGGTACGCCCATGTATATATATATACTCAGAGCCGGAACTAGGAGATTTTTTTAGGGGGGGGGGGCAAAATTTAATTTTCTTCCCCCTCCTTAAAATTTTCTATTTAAAACTCATATCATGGCACACGCACCCACTGCCCCCCCCCCCTAGATCCGGGCCTGTATATACTGTATAGAGAGAAAGTATTAGATTCATGTCAAAAATTCGATGTCGAGATTTTGATCGATATGCACGTTTTGAGGTCCTCTGAATCCAAAACAATACTTTCTCTGCCTAATAGAAAATTATCAAATATTAAGGTAATGAATAAATATATGAAATTTAAAATTACCGCTCTTTTAATTGCAATGTTTGTTTTTAAAATAAAATATTAAAAAGTTAATAAATATAAAGCAAAAAATTCAAAAAAATAAATTTAAAAATGAAAATGCATTGCATAAAAATAATAAATAAATAAAGTAAAGTATTTAAACTGACTAGGCGAGTAGCGAGTCGCTCTCTCCTTTTATTGCATCTTTTTTCTCCTTCTATCCTGTCCGTCGATTCCTTCTCGAAAGCGTGCTTCAGCTAACGAAACGATTTCACGAAAAAATCGCTTCAATTCTTTAATTCTTTTCAAGATTCTCATGTAATTTTGATTATTAAACCAATAGAGAATGGCGAGATACGGACAAAGGCCTGAAAATGCTCTTAAAAGAGCCAATGGTAATTAATTTGCTCTCTACTATATAGGCAATATGGTCGGCATGACATATGCTATTGCTTATCTTATTTTATTTTTATTCATTTTCTGTTCAATCTCTTTTTCGTATTTAGATTATTATTTAATTTAATTTTTAATTTTATTTTCTTGAAATATAAAGTTTATAAATATTTTATCAAAATTTCCTGTTTTTTTTTTTTTTGTTTTTTACTTCTAACCTTATTTCTTTTTAAAGTTTTAATTTTCTTTTCAATTTTTAAAATTAATTTCTTTTATATATATATATTTTTATGAAAAAATCACAAAAAATTTAACAAAAATTTTTATTAAATCTATTATATAACCCAATTTTTTCTATTTTATTATTATTTTTTTTTTAATTAATTAATTTTATTTATTTTAGAATTTATTGAAGTTGGGAAGCCAGCTCGAGCTCTTGATACTCTATATGAAGTCTTCCGAAATAAAAAATGGGCTTACAATTGGAGCGAGAGTGTCCTCGAGCCAATTATGTTCAAATATTTGGACTTATGTGTCGAACTCAAAAAGTCACATATCGCCAAAGAGGGTCTCTTCCAATATCGGAATATGTTCCAATCTGTAAGAATCCTCACATTTATTATTTTACTTTATGTGAATTCTCGAAAATCTCAATGTTTTTATAAACCACTTGCCATCCAATTATTTTATTTGCCTTTCTCCGAGGCTAGTCATGAACGAATTACACAAATCCGCATGGATTTATTTTCATGTTTTGAACTCAACTCTATGGAAAACCTGCTATAAAAATAAGAGAACCTTGGCTCTCTGGGGAAGTGTGGGCTTGGGCTGCTTGTAAATAAAAAAAAAAAAAAATTATTCATCTGCTTCCCTTAGTTGTTAATGTTAAAAAAAAAAACGTATTTTACTATTTTCAGTATATTGTAAATAAAGTAATTTTTTTAACATAAAGAAAGAAATTTTTGTCCTGAAAATGGGAAGCATTTAGTTCTCCAAAGGAACAGGGCCGGAACTAGGAGATTTTTTAGGGGGGGGGCAAAATTTAATTTGCCGCCCCCTCCTTAAAATTTTCCCTGATCTCAAAAAATTTTTTTTTCGCGGAACCAAATTTTCCCGTCCGAAAAAATATTTTACCTTTTTTTTAGAGACGCTAAATTTTTGCCACACGCGGAACCAAAATTTTTTATCACCCGGGGCACATGCACCCACTGCCCCCCTCTAGATCCGGCCATGCAAAGGAAGACAAGGTGTAAATAGAAAAAAACTAAATTGTTGAATTAGCGTATGCCAAATGCAGAAGATGTTTCGAACAAAATTTATTCGTCCAACCTCAATCCTATTATACCCGTATTCATAGTCATTGCTTGAGGAATCCTTGTGCCTACATAAATGGATAGATATAAGGTTCCTTCTTCCACAAGGAACGACTATGAATACGGCTATTAGGCTTGTATTTATTTCAGACACAAAGTTGTAATAGTTATTGATATTTTATTGCAATATTAAAATGTGTATGTGCACGAGCTTTTGTGCATCAACAGAGTGGCCACCAAGGGCGGATCCAGAGGTGTTTCTAGGGGGGGGGGGGTAATCTGGTGTGACTGGTCGCACAGCACACAATCTTTTCTTAATTTCGGTAATTTAAAGGCGCATTCTGTACTTGTTTGCCAGAATATAAATACAAATCAAATTTTTAAGTATTAATATTTAAAATTTTACATTAAAAATAAATTTTTTTGCGGAAAAAAGTATTTTTTTTTTTAAGTCTCGGGGGGGGGGGATAATTACCCTTTTACCCCCCCCCCCCCCCCCCCCCCTTGTATCTTGCCTTGGTGGACCTTAGGAACCTGGGAAAAATTAACTAAAAATATAATCTTTAAATTAAAAATGACAAAATCATAAAAACTTATCAAGAAAATATTTAGGGATATATTAAATGAAGTAGCACAGCGGGGTCAATTGGACCCCGTCTGTCGGGCTAGGGTTAAATACTGGACTGCGTCCTCGATTTGCTGGGTGGATTGTCACGCCAATGCCCCGGATAAGTAGGAGATCTTGTGTTCAACCTGTACCCGAAAGTCACCAAAATGTTTTAAAAAAAATCTACATATGGCATATTGCAGGTGGAAGAAATGCCAATCTTAGCTCGGGTAACTTGTAGTTATCAGTAAATGATACGGACACAGAAATATTCTGAGATGGATCGAGTCATGTACTTTTTTATCTTATTCTGAATTTAAAATTTTTCTAGGTGAACGTGAGCTCCTTAGAAAATGTAATCAGAGGATATTTGCGTGCAGCTGAAGAGCGAACAGAAGCAGCAAGGGAACAATCACAACAGGCTGTTGTTGATATTGATGATCTTGATAACCTTGCTACGCCCGAGAGTCTTCTTCTTAGTGCTGTTTGTATTTGCTATTATTTATATCTTATCTCGACTTAGTATTTATTTTTAAATGATTTTCACTATTAAATTGATTTTCTCTTTGCAAAACCCTCACCTCAATTATATTTTACCAGCGTACGGGGATTCCTCGTTTCCCTTTAATAATGTGGCACAAATTTCATTTTTTTTTTTTTTTTTTTTTAATAAATTCACTAAGAAATATATATTCACTCATTCATCTTGCAAATAATTTAACTAACAAGTTTTATTTTAAATTTCGAGTTTTCTAATAAAGGAAACAAAACAAAAAGTATCCAATGCGTACAGACCCAGGTTGGCGCTTTATATATAAAGAAGAAATTGATAGAAAATATTTGCGTATTTTCTCTTCTCATTCATATTAGAAGCTAGATCCTATTTTCGTTTCTCCGAAATCACAATAAAAAAACAATTTTCAAAATGTTTTTATATTCAAATAAAGAAAGCCTCGAGAGATATTGCCAAGCAATTTAACAATTTCGTCGGTCAAATTCATGAGCGCTTCCTTTTTATTACTTTCTCGTTTAGTATATAAAGAGAAAGTATTATTATCCTAAAAAATTCGACTTCGAGACGAGATTTGATGATTCTCCACGTTATAGGCCAGTGCTTCTTAAACTTTTTTGAAGTCGCGGCCCCCTGGAACCCAAATCATTATCTCACGGCCCCCTTTTACTTTCTCTTTGTGGCCTAAGTTGCCGAAAAGACTGTGTGAATGGGAAAAAGTGTGAGTGTTTTTTTATATTAAAAAAAAAAAACTTTCTAATTTTGAATATATACATATTATATATATATACATATACATATACAATATTATTGAAATTTTATAATTGTAATCCAAGTTTTTAAACTTATTTAACAATAATAATTTGTTACATTTGAGACACTTCGCGGCCCCCCTGCGGGTAATCCATGGCCCTCTAGGGGGCTGCGGCCCACTACTTTAAGAAGCCCTGTTTTAGATCACCCTGAGTAAAAAAAAACATTTTGGGCATTATGTCTGTGTGTGTGTGTGTGTGAACACGATTGCTTGAAAACGCAAGCATCCAGGTCGATGAATTTGATAAAACTGTAGATCTCTATAAATTTTTTGAGTAAATACGTCACCTCGAAGTAGTACTTTACCTAATAAGTTTTTTTCAAAAATTTTTTCTCCTATCATGATATATTACTCTATTTTAAAATGTTTTTATTCTTTGACATTTTTTTAAAAAAGTGAATAGTTTTTGAAATAATCAACGAAGAAAAAGAAATTTTTTGGTAATTCATTTATTTATTTTTCTTTTTCAAAATTAGGAAAAATTTTCGTTTCCTTCCAAAACTGTTCACTTTTTGAAAAAATGTCAAAGAATCTTTTTAAAACAGAGTATTTACCGAATTTCATCTATCTGGCTACTTGCGTTTTAAGCAATCGTCTTCACACACACATACAGACGTTATTCCAAAAGAACACAAGAAAGTTTTGAGGAAGTCATTCCCGAATTTTTGTTTTAATAGGATCCTTCATCTTAATTAAAAAAAAATAAATTAGATACAATTAAAAATGAAAATTACAAGAAGCTGTACAAGACCCCAATCGTTATTTTAACAGTTGATGCTCCAACTTTTCTTCTTTCTTTTTTGTTATTATTATTATTATATTTATATTTTTTTTCCAGGTGAGTGGAGAAGATGCTCACGATCGGTCAGATCGAACTATCCTCACCCCATGGGTTAAATTTCTATGGGAATCCTATTGTCAATGTTTGGAATTGCTCCGAACTAATGCCCACGTGGAGGCCTTATATCATGACATAGCACGAATGGTAAATTTTGAATTATTTTTAACTTTAAAGGGCGTCTATTAAATAAATTTTTCTTTTTCAGGCCTTTTCTTTTTGTTTAAAATACAATCGAAAGACGGAATTTCGCAAATTATGTGATAAATTACGTAAACATTTGGAGGATATTTCCAAATTGCCAGCACAAACCGTGAATGTCAGTATCCATAAGCCAGAAACACAACAATTGAATTTGGACACTCGTCTCGTTCAATTGGACTCTGCTATTCAAATGGAGCTTTGGCAGGTAAAATTCATTTAAGTTTTCAAATTAAAATTCGAGTCACAGTGAGACAATACAGTGAAAAATTGTATTTGTTTATATAATAAAGAAACAAGTGTTTTCTTTCTTGGACAACAAAAGTGACAGGTACAATTATTAAAAACAAATAATTTTCAATAATGTTTTATTTTTGGTTAACAGATGTGCCATCACGTTTCGGCCTCGATGAGAGCCATCGTCAGAACTTAAAAAGAATACATACACACGTAATACTGTCTCAAGACATAGTTAGTCAAAAAAATTATTTTATCAATAAAAAGTGGCAATTTGATACATCTATTTATTAATATAACAAAGAATATTTGTATCAAATTGTCATTTTTTATTGATAAAATAATTTTTTTGACTAAATATGATCAAGTCTTGAGAGTATTACGTGTGTATGTATTCTATTTCAGTTCTGATGATGTCCTCTAATGGAGCCGCATCTCTTAACCAAAAATAAAACATTATTGAAAATTATTTGTTTTTAATAATTATACCTGTCACTTTGTTGTCCAAGAAAGAAAAACACTTGTTTCCTTAATATAAATAAATGGACTGCACCCACCACTTTATTAAATTGTATTTTATTTTTTCAGGAAGCGTACAAAGCAATTGAAGATATTCATGGGCTTATGAATCTATCAAAAAAATTGCCTGTTCCAAAGACGATGGCAAATTATTATCAGAAATTAGCTATGGTCTTCTGGAAAGCTGGCAATTATTTATTCCACGCTGCAGCTCTATTTAAATTATTTCAACTCAGCAAAGAAATGAAAAAGAATATAACTAATGAAGAATTACAGCGGTAATTAATTTGTTTATTTTTACTATATAAAAATCGATCTTGTAGTAATTATTATAATTTAATTATTAATATATTTTTTAGAATGGCATGCCGAGTCCTCTTAGCTACGCTCTCGATTCCACTCCCATCTGCACATCCAGAATTTAATTGTTTCATTGAAACTGATAAGAGTCCAATGGAAAAGGCGCAACGATTAGCAATTCTTCTTCATTTGCCTCAGCCACCGTCTCGTGCTTCACTGCTTCGGGATATTGTAAATAAATAATTCTTTATTTAATTTTTTTATAATTTATTTCTTATCGCTCTAATTTTTATTTTTTAGATGAGGATGAATGTCGTGGCTTTGGCTCCACCACGTCTCCAAGAGCTCTACCAGTGGCTGGAAATAGATTTTGATCCTTTGCTTCTTTGCTCTCGAGTAGAATCCGTTGTGAACGAATTGATTGCCGCAAGTGAAACGGACGTTGGGCCAACGTCAGCTCCCTTAAAGCAATATGTCCAAGCACTTCAAGATGTCACTCTTGTTCGTTTAATTCGACAACTTGCACAAGTTTATCAAACTGTCGAATTCTCTAGAATGTTAGAACTTGCTCGTTTTACGGATAAATTCCATTTAGAACGTCTTTTGGTCGATTGTGTCAGACACAATGACATGCAGGTAAACTAAACATTTATTTTAATTTTTGGGTGAAAATAAATATCTTTTATTTCTCTCAATTCAACTTTTTTGAAGGCTTACTTACTATTGTTAAAATAATAAATATTAATCTTAATAAACTCATAATAAATTGACATATTTCATCGTCATCTAGATAGTCTCCCAAATAAACTTAAATGGTGTCGCACATTGACCTAGTGGTTTAATACAAATCAAATCAAAGATTTTTGTTTTCTTTTAAATGGATTTCTTTCCATAAAAAAAAAAAAAAATACATTTAGAGTTGCTTCAATATTATATTTTTCTAATAAATTGGCCTAAATAAAAATATTTTTTTTCTCTAGATCCGCATTGATCATGGAAAGAATTGTATTCATTTTGGAATGGACCTTTCTGAAGCGCAACGAGAAGATAAGCCCGAAGGTCCTCAACTTCAACCAATGCCAAGCGAACAAGTTCGTAATCAATTAATTGACATGGCTTGTGTCCTCCATCGTGCGATGCACACAATCAATCCGCATAGAAGGAAACTCGAACGCGATCAACTCCGAACTCAGATGGTTAAACAAGTATGTTTTTTTTGTTTTTGATTTTATTTATTTATTTTTTTTTTTTATATATATAATAATTTAATTTTTTTTTTTTTTTAGTATAATGAAACTCGACATCGAGAACATCAACGAATTCTTGAACGACATAAGATAATTGAAGATCGTAAAGAATATTTAGAACGTTTGAATACTGTCCGTGAAGAGGAGGAGCTCCGAAGACAAGAGGAATTGGCTCGTCAACAAGCTCTGGCTGAACAACGACGTCTGGAACAGGAACGCGAGGAGCGCGAAAGGAAACGACATGAAAATGAAATACAACAAATTAAAGATCGTCATCTTAAAGAAAAAATGCAACAAATTTCACAAACGTCACATGGACAAAAAATACTTAAAAAACTTGATGAAGATGTAAGATTTACCTTTATTAAACTGACTAATTAAGGGGCTTCAGGAGGGCACTTTGAATCTTTCTTTAACCCGAAACTACTGAGCCATTTCAAAGTATTTTTTTTTTTAGTTTTTTTTTTTTTTTTATTAATTTAAGTGGGAGTTCTTTAAAAAAAGGGGAATTTTTTTTATTAAAAATAAAAATTTTTTTTTTATATTTATAAAAAATGCAAAAAACTTTCTATTATGAAAATTGTAATTTTTTTTTTAAATCTAAAAATGTAAATATAGCCCTACTATCCTGTCATCTTTTGGCAAATTTTCGTAATAGCCGGGCATTTTGGCTAAATTTTTAAGCATATTTAAACTTTCTACCGTGGGCTCTTGTTGAAACATTATTATAATGAGGTGTTCACTCAACTATGAGTTGAAAAATATACACTAGGTTATGTGTTTCAAATTATTTATTAATTAAATCACTTGACGCGTTTCGATTTTTACATCATCATCGGAAGTGTTATTACTTACTCCAAGTAAGCAAGGGTAAGTAATAACACTTGCGATGATGATGTAAAAATCGAAACGCGTCAAGTGATTTAATTAATAAATAATTTGAAACACATAACCTAGTGTATATTTTTCAACTCATAGTTGAGTGAACACCTCATTAAATTTTTAAGACCTCTAACGCCATCTTATCGGCAAAAACAGCTTTGCCTCCCGAAGCCCCTTAATCTAAAAATTTAAGGCATTCAAATAAATATGATCAAAAGTGATTTCTTTATTGCCCAATATTTATTTGCACTTGTGAATGTTCTAAATGCAAAGCCAACTTATGAATTTAAAAAAAAAAAAAAAAAAAATCTCTAATTAATAAATAACTAAGTTAAAATTTGAAATTTCTAGGATATTAAGAAATTAGATGCAGAAGCGATTGCTGCTCGGGAAGCTGAAGAATTGCAAAAAGAACGTCGAGAATTGCTTCAACGATTGAAATCTCAAGAGAAAAAAGTCGATTATTTCGAACGAGCAAAACGTATCGAAGAGATTCCTTTACTTCAAAAATCATTTGACGAACGTCAAGTTTCTGATCGTAAATTTTGGGAGCAACATGAAGCTGAACGAATTGAACAGCTCGTAGAAGAGCGACGATTGGCTGTCCAACATCGAGAACGTCTGGCACGGATGACAACCGACAAAAAGGCTTTCCTTGATAAATTGTGTGCTGAACGCAAATCTGTTTATATGGTAAAGATCATATTTGCTTTTTTTTTCTATCTAGCCTATTCAAATTTAATTTAAAAATATTTCCTTTTTTTTTTAGGAGAAATTGCGAGAATTTGAAAAAAATATAGATGAAGAACGTCGCAAACGTTTAGCTGAAAGGAAAGCTGCTCGCAAGGAAGAACGTCGTCAACAATGGCTTAAAGATCGAGAAGAGGAAGCTCTTCGTAAACGTGAAGAAGAAGCTAAAAGAAAAGCCGAAGAAGAGGAAAAAGCACAGCAACTTAAGAAAATACAAGAAAAAGAGGAGTATCTCAGGAGAAAAGAAGAATTGGACAGACAGGTAACAAAAAAAAAATTATTATAATGGGAGTTTTTAATTATAGAACACATTTTGTATTAATTATTTATTAAAAATACAACGTTGCAGTCGTTTTCAAGTACGGTACACTTGTTCCGACTCAAGTGTAGGGATGGCGGTTTTTTTTTCATTGAAAACAGGTTTTCGGTTTTTCCGCCGTCGGAAAAACCTTTCGGTTAAAACCAAGGGCGGATCCAGAGGTGTTTCTCGGGGGGGGGGGGGGGTAATCTGGTGTGACTCGTCGCACAGCACACTATTTTTTTTTAATTTCGGTAATTTAAAAGCGCATTCTGTACTTGTTTGCCAGAATATAAATACACATCAAATTTTTAAGTATTAATTTTAAAAATTTTACATTCAAAATAAATTTTTTTGCGAAAAAAAGGTATTTTTTTCGAATCTCGGGGGGGGGGGGGGGGTAATTACCCCTTTACCCCCCCCCTTGTATCCGCCCCTTGGTTAAAACTCCTATCAAAAAACCGGTTTCCGGTTTTTATTTTTCGGCAAGGGTGTGGGAAGGGAAAAACAAAAAAAAAATTTTTTTTATTTTCCCAAATTAGTTTATTTTCTAATATTTCGAAGGCACAAAGTCTCTTCTGCTTCAGAGGAAGATAGCTCATTTTACACTCCCTAACATTATAATAACAGCCAAGAATTTTGCATCCAAGAAAGCCATTTGTCTTCGGTAACTCTTGAGAGCATTCTAGATTTCTTGGATGCAAAAAACCTTGGCTGTTATTATAATGTTAGCGGAGTGTAAAATGAGCTTCCTCTGAAGAAGAGCCTTTGTGCCTTCGAAATATTAGGAAATAAACTCATTTGGGAAAATAACATTTTTTTTTTTGTTTTTTCCTTCCTACACCCCTGCCGAAAAATCAGCGTAGTTTGAGGAGTTTGGGTCTATGAAAATATATTTATTTGGGTCCAGGCATTCTTATTTAAGCCATTTGGTTAGCATCTACATTATAATTATTATATAAATCTAACAATAATGTATATTCACAATTGTTATTAATGTTCAGAATTCGTCATATCTCGGAAAATCTCCCTCTGTGGCCGCATTTTATTTTATTTCTAATATTAAAAAAAAAAAATTCTGTTTTTTTGGTCGGTTTTTGCATTTTTTTTTCCGGGTATAACCGAAAAAATAAAAAACCAAAAAAATCAGTTTTTTTCATTGAAAACCGGTTTTCGGTATAACCGACCGGTTTTTCCCATCCCTACTCAAGTGAACTAACCCCCTAAAGCCGGCCATTCACGATCGCTCCAAATGGATGTCATCCATTCACTACACGATTATTCATTTGTTTTCCCCACTCACGGTCAGTTTTGGAGTGACATCGCTCCATTTTGGACGGATGGAGCGATCGTGAATGGCCGGCGTCAAAGACTTCCCTCTGCAAGACTTTTTAAACGGCGGCAAATTTAAAAAAAAAAAAAAGTATTTGGTATCTCGAATTTCAGATACCAATTACTAAAAAATGTAACGAAATACAAGATAGCAATTATTTTGCCTATGCTGTAACGAGATACAAAATACCAATTAATATTGTATTTCGTATCTTGTATTTCAAATACATGTAACTGATTAACGCCCATCCCTGCCTACTCCTAAGTCTCTCTGTTATTGGAGTTAATCTCTGTGGAGGCAAAATGAGAATAAAAAAAAAAAAAAATAAATTATCTTTAAAATAAAGAATAGTTTAAAGAAAAAAAAACAAAAACTAATTTTAGAGGTAGCCTATTTTAGAAAAGGACCTTGAGTTGAATGCCCTTTCTGGGCGTTTATCTCTGAATGAGATCTCTTTCTCTCCTTTCCCCTAATGTGACCTGCTCTCCCTCCTTGGGCCGGAGGTGCAGACCCTTTTCCATTTTGTTATTTAGTGTTATTTAGCCAGCAACGCGTAGCGTCTCGTCTCCAAGGTAAAATTCTTTAAAATATTGCAATATATTTATTACAATATTCCAAATTCATATTATATTTATTATGAATTATAAAAAATTTTAGAGTAAGTATTAATGGTATATTAAAAAATACACCCATGTGAGTTTTGACAATCTTTTAAATATTTATGTGTGTCTGTGTATGTGTGTGTGAGGCGTCATAGATATATGGTGTGCGTCTTTATAAACGAACGAATGAGCCCAAACAGCTTGGCTTGGAATAGCCTACTGTATAAATTTTTCATCAAACACACATATATATTTGAAGGATTGCGAAGATTAGCCCCATGATACTTGACTGCTAATATATAAGTTATTGATATGGGTGTTGCAAACCATAGACCATAGACTAGCCGTAATGCTCACCTTTGGCGAGCAAGTTTTGTTGTCAATTTAGGATTTAGTTATAATGAAGGGGGGAGATATCAGCCAAATTTCATACAAATTAAAAAATACTAATAAAATCGAGTAGTTACGGGACAAACAAACAAATATTCATTTAAATATATATAAATTGTAGCACAAAAGAGACTATTCTTTTTGATCCTCTCGTTTTGAGCCGATTATGGACTATCCACAATCAATTGGCAGTAAAATGCAAAACAAAGTCAGCCAGACTATGAATTTGGGACATTCCAAGTCTGTTGCGAAAAAGAATAGCCCTATCTTTTATTCTTCAATCTTTGTAAACACTTGCAAAAAATAGGGTGAAATGAAAATCAAACCACAAAAATCAAATTATCCCTCGCCAATTTTAGCAAATGAATAATCCTAAACAAAATTTAAGACCTAGAGTTAAAATCGCCTAAATTTTATAAATAAAAAATATCTATTATTTGCTATTTCTTTTCAACATACCAGGTTGCCAGAATTATTCCTTTTTTTATTTATTTAAATTTCAAGAATACACCACTAATATGCTCGAAGACAGTGCCGGATTAGACAAGGGGGATGCCCTTAGGCAGTCGAAATTTCAGCCCCCTCCCCTTCCAAAAAAATGTTCCTCACGGGGCTAGTGGAAAAATCGAAATTTATATACATTTTAAAAATTTTCATAAAGAATTTCTTATTCAATAAAACATATATATATATATAATTAGGAGAGAACGGGAGCCTTCCCGGGACGCAGCAGCCAAGTAAAAATAAAAAAAGTTATATTCTGTCGCCGACGTTTCGAGCGCTAGTCGCACTCATCTTCAGGGCAAGAATATAACGTTTTTTATTTTTACTTGGCTGCTGCGTCCCGGGAAGGCTCCCGTCCTCTCCTAATTGAATATCTACAGCCATCAAACTCAACAATTTATTTATATATATATATATATATATATATTTTTTATTTTATATAATTTTAAATTTAAAATATGATTATAAAGGAGGGGGGGGGGGGAGTGAATATTCAACGGATATTCACATCCGCGACAAAAATTTATTTCAATTGAATTGGCTACCAATCAATTTAAATAAAATTTAATAAATAGGGATGGGGTCTAATTGGTCTCAGATACCAAAAATAGTTTAAAAAAAAAAAAATTTAATGTGCGGGTCACCTAAAGAGCGTCGGGCCCCGATGGGATCGCCTAATGCGTAATCCGGCACTACCCGAAGAAAATGCTTAATTAAATTTAATAACATTCCTTTTTTTTTTTCTAGAATGGACAACATATCTATGAGATCAAACAATGGACCTTTCTCAAGTTTAAATAATCTCTTTTCGATAACAAATTCGCCAGTGAAAAAACTTTTAGGCTGGAAACAAGGAGATGAAGATAAAAGATGGGCGGAAAAGGCGATTGAGACTCTAATCAAAAAATTAAAAAAGAAAAAAGGTGCAATTGAAGAATTGGAGAAGGTGCTGAGTTCACCTGGTCAGCCAAGTAACTGCATTACAATTCCAGGATCTTTGGATGGTCGCCTTCAAGTAATTTATTGTTGTTCTTTTTTAAATAGAAATAAAAATTGGCTAAAACACTCTAAAACATGATAGGAAGATCAGAGCAGGTAAAACCTCCTTAAAAAAAGGAAAGATAAAATTTCGATGAGTAAAAAAAAATGAAAAATATAACTAACAACCGATCTTTAGAAGATTACTTACATTTTGGCATTCCAAATCCCTTCATTTGGAATGCCAAAATGTAAGTAAAACAAAAGCATCTAACCTAATGAAAGCCTTAGCTTGGGTAACCCGTGGTCGCCATCCACCTGCTCGCAAGAATGATATACAAAAAGATAGACCTAAGCTTATGCTCCAGATGACAAGGATGTAGCAAAGGTGGACCTATTTTCCTCACTTATTATTATTAATAAATTAATAAAATTATTTATTTCTTAGGTATTTCATCGCAAAAGTCTTCCACATGTAATCTATTGCAGAGTTTGGCGTTGGCCCGATCTACAATCGCAATATGAATTAAAACCATTGGATATTTGTCAATATCCATATGCACCCAAACAAAAAGAAATCTGCATTAATCCTTATCATTATAAACGGGTAGAATCTAATACTGGTAAAAATATATTTTTAATTTTTCAAAAAGAAAAAAAAAAAAAATAGTATCATGAACTTACATTTTTACAGGGATGCCTGCGGTGCTGGTGCCTCGACAGAATCAGCTTGCCCCTCCGATTGCGTTCCAGTCTCCTTTTCCAATAGCTGATAATCAACTCAGTGCTGGGCCATATTCAAACAATGTATCTAATCTTGGAAATTCGGCTTACGCCCAGAACTCCGGATATGAGCAATACTCTCCAGGTATGAATAATCGAAAGACAAAGAAAAATGTTAGTATTTGTAGTAGAGTGAGCGCCACAATTAAGTCCCCAAAGTATAAGGTGTATTGTGAAATAATTTTAATGACCAAAAATGTAAAACGTAAAATCTGGTTCAGATGATTTTATTTTACCTCTTCAAATGGAGACTATCGCCGAAAAGATAGAAAATAATTGTGTAAACCCTTTTGTTTGTAGAATTATTTGATTTCTCGTTAAAATATTTATATAATTAAAAATAATATTGTTAATTTTTTTAGATTCTCCGTCTACACTTTATTCACAAACCGATGAATCAAGTCAAAATTCAACTTCAATCTTCTACCAGGTAATATCATACTAAGGATTCACTTTTTAAGGAGGGTAATAATGATTTAGTTCCGGATTTAAATTAGCATTAATAAAGACATTTTCTATGATTAAAATAATATTAGGCTAATATTTAGCTATAACTTAACCCCGCTGCCCTCTGGGCTTTGCTGCTTACAGTAGTGTGTTAGAGCAGACCCAGATATCTGTCCCTCTACTGGTTTAACAAGCGGCGCATAAGTGAAAAGTTTTTCTTTAAAGTTTTTCACTTTTTCGTTACGAGTTAGTAACTTGCGCGACCTACTGCATATAAGGGGAAGTGAGTTTTATTGGTGCAGGTCGAGGGTCCGGTGGTCTGGTGCAATGGATAGCACGCCTATGCCCCGGAAAGGCGGAGATCCTGGGTTCGATTCCCGGGGGCCATGGGATGTTTGGCCTCATCAATAAAAAACACTCACATGTCTTGTTAAATATTTTTTCTATCTAAACGAGGTGCAGGCCTCTCTGGAACCGCTAGTGATTTATATATGAAATATATTGAATATAATATATAAATAAGAATATATATATATATAGTGCAGCCTGGTATGGTCCATCCACCTCAATTTGAATACGTTAATGTTTATTTAAATTTATTACTTTTTTAGGAGTCAGTTTGTTGGGCAAAAATCGCATATTACGAATTAAATACCCGAGTGGGTGAAGTGTTTCGCTGCCAAACAAACGTTGTTAATATAGATGGATATACAAATCCAAGGGAAAATTCCGATCGTTTCTGTCTTGGCCAATTATCTAATGTAAATAGGAATTCCACAATAGAAAACACAAGACGTCATATTGGCAGAGGTAATTAATTAAAAAAACCTGGTGTGACTGATCGATAAAACACAAACTTTCTCTTATATTCGGTAATTGAAAGTTGGGTGATGTGCTGTCACCCCGAAATTTTTGTGTCGAGATATATTTAGATACAAGAGTAAACTTCAAACAATTTTTGTGTAAAATGAGAATACACATTTTAAAAAGATTCTGAAAAATGACTCATTTATGAATTTGAATCAAAATCGACCGAGTCAAATTCGGTGGCGTTATTTCAATTTTTTCTTATTTGGCCAAAATATTTAATTGTTTAATTTTGTATAATTTATACCCGTTGACCTATTCCTCTGATAAATTTTATCTTCCGATGCCCCGGAAAGGCTGGAGATCCTAGGTACGATTCCCTGGAACTATGGGGCCCCATTTGGCCTCACCAACAAAAAACAGCTTGTTAAATATATTTATGACTCAGTTAAAGTCCGAATCGAGGTATTTTGAATACAAATATCCTATTAAAATATATATATCTCGAAAAATATTTAATTATAACTTAGCCCCACGGCCTTAAAGGCATACTGCTTAGAGTAGTGTGTTAGAGCAGACCCAGAAGTCTGCCCCTCTACTGGTTTAAATAGCGGCGGACAAGTGGGAAATTTTTCTTTAATGATTCTCTCTTTGTTAGTAAAATGTACGGGAAAAAAACTAGCATATAAGGGGGTTGGTGTAAGTCGAGGGCCCGGTGGCCTTGTGCAATGGACAGCACACCGATCCCTGCAAAGGCTGGAGATCCTGGGTTCGATTTCCGGGGGCCATGCGGCGCTTGGCCTCATCAACAAAAAACATAACTCAGTCTGGTCAAATAAATTTTACCTATTGGGTTTTAATATACTATCGTAATCTAAATATATATATAAGACACAAAAAAAAATCACAAAACATAACTTTCGAATACCGAAGTTAAAAGAAAGTTATGTGTTGTGCGATCAGTTACACCAGATTATTATTATTTTCATGTTGTTAAATTTTCTTTTCTTATTTCCAGGAGTTCAACTTACTTATATTAATGGTGATGTTTATGCTCAAAATAATTCCGATAGTCCAATATTTGTCCAATCAAAAAATCAGAGTCGATATCAAGGATTTAATCAAAATACGGTTTATAAAATTCTCTCCGGATGTAGATTAAGAATATTTAGCAATCAAGAATTTGCTCAACTTTTATCACAAAGCATTAATCAAGATTATGATGCAGTTTACGAGCTTACAAAAATGTGCACTATAAGGTTTGTCATATTACTATTGTAATATTTTTATTTTCTTGGCCTAAAAGAAAATTACAAGAGTGATTCGAATGAAAAACTTAACTCTTTGTTATAAGGCAAATTGGGAAATACATGTATATATACCTTTAGAAATAAATTGAAACCTCGTGAGAATAATTCTTTAGATGTGATTGACCGGAGTTGAATTTTAAATGATTATTCAAAAAATGTATCATAGAGTTTGCTCTAGTTAAAATAATAGATGATGAAGGATCACTTTCGAGAGATTAGAAAATTATTTTCCTCAACTCGTTTTTCTTTTGACTGATGAAGGGTTGATCCGAAAAGTTGTTTCAATTCAGGGAAACAAGACGAACGGTGAGATCCTCGATTCTGAAGTTCTTTCAAAAATAAACAAAATTGAATAATTATTTCTTTATGAAAAATTATAATGAGTGAATCGAATTGAAGTTTAAAAGGTATAGGCGCATGCTGCCAAATAAAGAACTCTCAATTTCCTTTGAATCTTGAAACGTATAGGACAAAATCTCACATTTCTTTTTACTTTTTCTTACCTCTATATATGTTAATATATATAGAGAGAAAGTATTGGATTCATGTCAAAAATTCGATGTCAAGATTTTGATGGATCTTCACGTTTTGAGGTCCCCTGAATCCAAAAAAGTGGTTTTCGCGAAACGGTCTGTGTGTCTGTGAACAAAATATCTCAGGAACTAAATGAGCTACGAGGTTGAAATTTTATATTTAAGTTAAACACCCACCTAGGGCGTTTAAATAAGCTTTTGATCAAAATCGGGCAAAAGTACTAGTATTTTACTGATGTTTTTTTTTTTTTCGTTTTTCTCAAAATTCGCTCCAACGAATTTGTTTAAAATTCATAAATCAACTATTTATTAAGATGCTCTTTAAAAAGTATATCAGTGAAATTTTTCGAGGAAATCGATTGAAGTACACTTTACTGATGTACTTTTTCAGTTTTTTTCGTTTTTCTCAAAATTTGCTCAAACAATTTTGATAAAAATTCAAATATCAATTATTTTTTACATTTTTTTTATTTTTTCTCTTTAAAATGTATATTCTCATTTTGCCATTGAAATATTTTGAAGCACACTTTGCTCTTGTACTTCATAGGAAAGATTTCAGATTTTTCAGATTCATTTTCCGGCTCTTCCTTCTATAGAGCCGATGTTAACTCCCTGTGGAGATTTGCATGTTAATTTCGATTCAAAAAAGGGGGGTCCCCTTTGGAACTTTTTACACATTTTAAAAAAATTTTTCCAATTCATATGAAATGTATTTATTTAGGATTCTCTATTGTGTATAAAATATCCAAATGAGATTAAAATTTTGAAAAATAACCATAGTTTATTTCAAGTAGTCAACATTTAGGCAACATTTAAAATACACAGAGCCTATGAAAATTTTGAATCTATTGACTTTTTACTTTTTTTTACTTTACTCTTGTACTTCATAGGAAAAAGTTATGATTTTTTCAGTTTTTTTCGATTTTCTCAAAATTCGCATCAACGATTTTGTTATATATATATATATATATATATTATATTATATATATATTATGTTATATATATATATTATATATATATATATATATAAATTTATAATATATATATATAAATTTTTAAGTAAATTTTCCCCTTATAACTCAAATCACTCCATTCTTACTTATTTCCTGTTGCAAAGGAATATCATTTTGTGCTTGTGCGGCTAGTCACATCACCATTTATTTTCTTTAGTTTTATAAAAATTATGATTTTTTAATATTATTATATTTATTTTTTTAGAATGTCGTTTGTAAAAGGATGGGGCGCCGAATATCATCGACAGGATATAACATCTACGCCGTGTTGGGTAGAAATTCATCTGAATGATCCCTTGGATTGGCTTGATAGAGTACTTTCTCAAATGGAATCACCTCGGTTTGCGATTTCTTCAGTTTCGTGACAAGAAAATTCTTTGTTTTTATTTGAGTTCCAATCATTTTTTTTTTTTTTTTTCTAAATATATTTATATTTTCAAGACTGATTTTGCCCACAATTTTTAGCTTTTTGATATTCAAAATATTATATAAAAATTAGGGTATGATTGGAAAAATGATAGAATTATAATATAATATTTGTTAAAAAAAAGTTTATATATAAGTTTATAAAGTTATATACAATGAGTGTCAAAGTCAATTCCCGTCATTGCGTTTTCTCATGTGATTATTTCATTGTTTTTATAAAAGATGTTGGAAAATGTTTGATCCATGAAAAGTTCCTTTAAAAATTCTACATATTTTAAAGAAAAAAAAACAATGAAATAATAACATGTAAAAAAAACGCAAGGTCTTGTCACTCTTTGTACTAAGTTATATCTGAAATTTTATATAATATTCTGAAGAGGTGAAAACCGGTCGTGAAAATAAAATTTTTTGAATGACGTTACCTTTGAGTTTATAAAAAGAAAAAATTTATTCTTCTCAAATATTATTTTTAATAAATGACAAAATCAGATTTGAAAAAATTTGAGTGAATTTTTTAATTTACCTTTTCCTCAAGAAGTCCCATAATTTGGAAAAGTGAGGGGTGAAGGATTGATTAACATTTTAAGGTTTTTTAATAGACTATAACTATTAGCCCGTTATCGTGAATTTCCTTTGAAATCAGATGGTTTGAATTTAAACATTTTTCTTTTAAAGATGTCCTGGTTCCTATAATATGTACAATATGTGATAAGTTACTAAAAAGATTGATTTGAATAATTAATAGTTTCTTAAGCAAATAAATATTCATATATATTTAATGAAATATTTACATATTTTATACATACAATATATTATAAAAATAAATATTCAATAAATACTTTATTTATCTTTATTTTTCTTTTGTTTCTTACTCGTGGCCCCTCCTTTCATGGCTTCGGTTTTAGAAAGCAATGATTGCTTACCATCGAGAGCCCGACTTCTCAATTCATCTTCCATCGCTTTGTTAACATTTTTTGAAATTGTTTTTTTAATTTTCTCCGCTTCTTGATGTAATGCCTTTTTCGGAACAACTGGTCGATCTAAAATAAAATAGTAAAGTATATATTTGGTATATGTATTTTCTCCACAACCTTATATATATATATGTGGAAAATACAGGTTGCTTTCTAAATTAAAATAATTTATTTGGCAAATATTTCGGATTGCCTACGCAATCCATCCTCAGTATCAAATTATACATATGTGGAGCGTATTTTAAATGATAAAATATACTATGAGAAGCCATTCTACAAATTAGAGAGGACATTTTTATTGTGCAAGCCACTGAGGGAAAAATTATATGTGTAAGGATTCTGATACAATTAGTTGAAAAAATGATTTTCCACAGTGACCCTCTTGGCACTCGCTAGTCCTATGATTACTGGCTTAACTTTTTTTTGGGTCCAATTAATCATGAGAATTCTAACTTTTTTTTGCCAAATAAATTAATGTGGAAAGCAACCCCTGGTGAATTTTCTCCAAAACCTTAACGATTTGTCCCAGCATACTTAACTTCTAGTATGATATATATATATTGAAATTCATAAGTTATTAAATTCAGAGATTTTATTTTGGTTACTCCTGCCTTTCTTTCTTCTAAATCAGAACTTCATACATATCCTAGCATTTTTTTAAATAAATTTACCCAAGTGAATCCATATAAATTTGCATCTTGTGAGAACAATTTTCAAAAATGTTACAATATAATAATCTATATGTAAAAATTCAAATAGAAATAGATAATTGATTTAACAAGTTACTATTTGTTTCATAATAAAATAACTTTTTAGAAATAAATAATCCGGACAATCGGTAGTAGTGTTATTGCATTTTGTGGTAAAGGACAGGGGCCTTTGTTCGACACAAATTTATTTCAATTGAGTGAGCTATCAATGAATTGAAATAAATAGGGACCGAGTTAAAATGGCCTCCGATGCCGAAAAAATCCTGATAATATGACATTTATATATATATATATATATATTCGAGTGCAAAAAAATGAAATCACTCCTCAAACGCGATCACAAGTCTTTTTTCAAATAAGAAATGTCTGATTTAATAAATCAAACACAAACCAATAAATTTTAATATAGGAAATTTCAAAAAGATAAGATATTTCACTCTTATTTCTAAATTAATAATCAAGTTTCAAATTTATTACTGATATAATTTATTTAGACTATTTTAATGGCCATAAATTTATTTCTAATAAGTTTAAATTTTTCAATTGTTTATCAAACGTCGACTTCTACACATCTGATTCCATATCATGTAAGATTATGGACACTACTTCAACCTAAGCACCACAAATTGTCGTTTTATTAGAACACGACCTTAGTCAGCTATATATATATATATATATATATATATATTTTAGCAAACAGAGGCTTTATTTTTCCTGTCATTCTTTCTTCCATATCAGAGCTACATTCACTTTATGAATGAATCAAATGAATAGAATTTTGATGTTTACAAAGTGAAGCCATGCAAAATTCAACTCAAGTATTCAAATGAGAAAAAATTTCCAATGAAGAAGAGAAGTTTAATTTTATAGAACTGATATATTACTTTGAAAAAACTTTTTCATATTGGAGCAATCAGTCAAAAGTAATAATTGGAAGAAGGTGATGATGTTGGTGTTTCATAACTTCTCATTAAGAAAATAGTTTCGTCATGGAAATCTAATATCTGAGGCGTGCACCTGTCAAAATTAATTTGGTCAAGATTGTTTTTAAAAAATGTTGTATGAAAATAACAATAAGTTCTGGTATTAATAATAATAATAATAATTAATAAAAATTGCTTGAAATATCTTCTTCAATGAAAATTTTTAAAAAATATGAGAAAGTCTAAATCATTAACATCTAACAAGTATTGTATTTATATTTTTAAAAATATCTTGACTAGAATATTAATAAAGTTTTATAATTATAAAACGTATTTTGTAATAGTAGAAAAATTAAAGCAAAACGTGTTAATATGAAAATTATTAATAAATCAATCACTACTCACTTTGCCTTTTTGTAATAGCTGGACCTTTTGTTGCTTTCTTCTTTTTTAATTTAGAATTTCCAGGCAACGACGTTTTTACTTTAAGTTTACCTTGAGGCATCTTGAATTAAAATTCAGTAAAATTAAAAATAGAATAATAATAATAAAAAAAACTAAACTGTTTCTCGGTGTGTTTATATCGTCACAAAATCATCACTTAATTCACATAAAGTGGTCCAGGTGGCGGGCATGTTCCAAGGAAATCTGAGATCCATTTTCAAATTCAAAAAACGTCTAAAAACAAAAAAAAAAACATAAATATCAAAATATTATATATTATATGTATGAATGGTCATGCCTTAAAGTAAATGGGAGATATCAGTTTAATTTTAGAAAAATAATTTATAACTCGGGTACTGATGAACATTAAAAAAAAAAAAAAAATATTCGCTAAAAATAGGCACACACAGTAGATTTTCAGTCGAGTTTAGTTGATGGACATAAATATATTAAATTTAATATAGGTGCATACACAACAGAAATGCAGAATCAACTCGATTGTTTAATCAAAAGAGATCGATGAGCACTTATGATAAAAAAATCGAGCAACTATCGTTTAACTACGATATCACAGATGCAATATTGAAGCGCACAGACAATCGACAGTTTAGTTGAGATTATATTATTTAAACAATGCCCAAATACAAAAGAAAGGAATTTAAAAGTTGATTCGATGTCGATACCGTGTGTATTTTCGGCTATTGCGGTCATTATTTATTAATATTTAAAATACATTGTACCGATGGCTACTGGGGGACGTTCCACACTCTGATTGCTCGGGGCCACAATCCCGACCTTTCGCTTGGCATCGCTTAACAGCAACGATAGTGGTGACTTGTTCTTTCCTTGTCATATTAAACAGTTAATTTGGTTATAAATTGATAATAACATCACGATTTCAAACCAACCCAATTAAATTGTTGCGTGGAATGAAAATCGACTGTGTGTGCCAAGCTTAAACTGATTCCAAATTCAATTTCATACTCTTCTTTGCTAGTTCTCTTAAGCATCTGTGATTAAATAGTGCCGTTGAGTAGAATTCCCTTAAGGTAAGTTCAAAATCAAAGCTGCACGTAATAGATACAACCTCACTTGGCATATAAAATATGCAACGTGGTTCGACCAATTGGCAGTTTTCCAAAGCTGAATTTAAGAAATAATACGAATACGGGCACGTTTCTTTATAGTATGATGTGCCTTGAAGTGTTGCGTATCAGTGATGCACGACGGAGATAGGCAACGCGAAAATGGAATACATGGCAGGCCATTATAAAAGACAAAATCACTTAGAAATTGAATGAATGCGCTTTAACTTGTGAGACCTATCGAGGGGGGGGGGGGGGCCCCCCCCCCCCCCAAAAAATAAAATAAATATTTTTTTTTTTTTTTTTTTTTTTTTTTTTTTTTTTTTTTTTTTTTTTTTTTTTTTTTTAAAAATTTTTTTAATTTTTTTTACCCCCCCCTTCACCACAATTATTTTATTTTTTTTTATTTAAATAAAAAATTAAAATTTTATGTATATATTAATTCAACCCCCCCCTTTTCCCCCAAAGGGGGGTTCCCCCCCCCCAACAAGAAGTCTGGCTACGCCCATGCCTATCGATTATTTTTTGCTAGGTAAAAAGAAAAAACTTCCCCAAGGTGGACTTTCCAGTTCAAAAATAAAATTAATTTCTCCCTTAATTTGTTGGATTGAATATATACATTCTTGGAGTATGAAGTGATTTTTTTTTAATTATGGTATTTAGTGGTGCCAGGTGACCAAGAGGATCGTCAAGGGCTTGGGAAGGGGTGAACGACCTTTTCAACATCCCATCTCAACTTGTCTCCCTAGTTTATTTTTTTGTCCCTTTTTTTCAGGTAAATAAATTAAAAGTAGCAAAAATAATAAGAATTTAAAAGAGATAAAGTAAAGAGCCACAATTAGTTTTTTTGATAAACCATGTCACGGCCCTTTTTGATTTATTCCTGTCCAAGATGATATTTAAAAAAATATAAAATTCAAATCTCGGTTGAATAATTTAACTAAATAAAGATAAGGTTGAAGGGAGGGGAGGGGAGAAGTTAAAGGCAACGCACTGAGGAGCGCTTCTCTCCCATGTGCCCTTGGAGCAGGATTTCTCAAGTATTCGTTTAGGGCTTTAGGAGGGAAGCGAAGCCCAGCTGTTCCAAAGGGGAAATGCGATATGCCAGACCGGGGCTAAAAATAGTCAACATTTCATATAACGGATGTATATCCCAATGTGTGCAAACGAGTCTGACTTTCAGGGGCATTTGCTTTTCTATTCTTATTTAATCTTTTTTTAGACAATGAAAGAGTAAAATTTACCTTAAACAAATTAATTAATTTTATTAATATTATTATTATAATAAATAATGTGATTATAATAATAATAATACAAAAAAAAAAACTCTAAATGGAAAAAAAATTTCAGAAAAAAGATAAACAAATGAACGAAAATAAAAATGGTAAGTCTTGATAATTATTTAGGCCTGCATATATTTAAATTGTCAAATATTATTTTTATTTATAAATGGAAAAATTATTTTTTGTGTTCCAAAAATATTTTTATATAAAGGTTGTTGCCGAAAAAAACGAATAAAAGAAAGTTTTTCTTAAGTTTAAAAAATTATTATTAATATGATAAAATAAAATATTAGATCAGGTAATTCATTTTTTTTAATTACCAACTTGGTTGGGATGACTCACATAATTAAGAAAAATTATTAGAGTAGTGAGCTTATTTAAAACAGGAAAAAATTATCTTTTTAATTTTATATTCTAGCATGATACCAAAATAATTTGAGAATGATCTAAAATTTTAATTAAAAGTTTTAACATTTGTAAATTGGAATTGTCTAAAATATTTGTAAGGAATTATAACTAAAAAGGTGTCAAAAACAAGTGACTTCCCACATCTCTATATATATAAAGAGAGAACTCACTGAACTGACTTACAATCATCGCACAGCCTAAACTGTAAGGCCTAGAATGCTGTAATTTGGCTTGTAGATTACATTTGTGCCCTAGGCGTCAATTAAGAAGCGATTTTCCGAAATTCCAATTTTAAGGGCTCCAAATGGTCATTTATGGGTAAAATAAGCCAACAAAAATTTCGTTATTAATATGCTGTAGTAATTATCATAATTGAAGGATTATTAGAACTTGTTACTATTCCATCACAAAATGTTAAAAAGGAGAAGAAATCTCTTTCATAAATTAAGAAAAGAAATTTAATTTTGTTTTTAGTGAAAGGGACCCAGATACCTTATAAAAATACCTCCCATAATTAGTCATAAATTTATAATTACCTTTTTTATTTATTTTTTAGAGAAAATAAGATGTACAAAATGTGATAAAACGTTTGGAAATGATCAAATTCTTAAATTACATTTACAAGTTCATGAATTTGGAGAACAATCTAGTCATAAAAATGAAGTTCCAAATGATAGTATTAACAAGAGAAAAAGTAATAACCCCACGTTGGAATCTCAGGATAATATAGGTACTAAATGGAATAAATCTTAAAGGAAGAAAGGCACGAGTAGCCAAAATTAAAGATTTGTGAAAATTGCCTCTCTTCCTTCTACTGCCACTTTCACACGATAAATATATCTTACTTACCAATGTGTTTCGCATAGCTTCTAGTCTCGTTAGGCCTTCGAAAAATCGAGTAGGATTAACTAAGGTGCGCCTTGAGGATTGCCTCCGATGTGATGAATGCTCCTGCATTTACATGGACCACAAAGACTACGTTAAACATATGAGAAATTTCCATAGAGAAGGCCGAAAAAAACGACCAGGGTAAAATAATATTAAAATAAACAATAATATAAAGATGAACTTACCTAATTTTTTTTTTTTTTTTTTTAGGAGAATAAAGAGAAGATGTCGATCATGTTGCGATCAATGTAAATGTTTAGGCGACTGTGATTTGACCCTATCCCTTTTTGCATCGAATCCTTTCCAATATAATATAAAAGTAAGTCAATAATAAAATTAGTGAAAATATGCGCTGATTATAATATCATTGAATAAACTGAGGATGTGGTAAATGAATGGGCAGACAAGACGAAAAAAATTAAAGCCTTGGTTGCCCATATACCACATCCTCATATCGCCTGCTGAGAATCAGGCTGAACGCAGACCGACTGAGCAAAAACGCTCTTCGACATGGTTTTTCTCCGATTGTGCCTAAAACTGTTTTTTTTTTTTTTCAATGCTTTTCTATGGGTCAACACACATCGAGGAGGCAAAACACAAATGGGCATAATTCGACATCATTGAACAAAATGTTTTGTTCAAGAGCATTTTGCTCAATCGGTGTGCGTTCAGCCTGATAGTGGCGCAAGTCCGAAATTGAACAATTCGAGAAAAAGCGTTTGAAAGTTTTATAAACATATACATTTAGCCGAGCAACAAATGAATAGGCTAGAATCAAGAGCAAAGAATGGAAATATATTTTCACCACTTTACCACTCAAAAGAGAAGATGTTTTAACAATGTGTGGTAAGCTTGACTCAAAAATTAAATTTTCGGACTTTCGCCTCTAGGATTCTCAGCAGGCGATATAACATCCAGCCATCAATAAACAACAACTAGTCATTGAATAAATATCAGAGTCAAATATATACAAAGAACTGTAAAGGCTAGGTAGTCAGAATTAATTTTACTAAATGTGAAAATTATATTGATGCCAAATGTATCTTGATCGCCGCCTATCCGTGGCATCGAGGTCCTTCCCATCGTAGCTGGCCACGGGAACCTCAACTAACACCAGCCAAAACTGAGTCCGTTTGGCTAGCTCAATATAAATTTCAACTTTAGTTAAAATTATTTCGTACACGTTGTTTATAAGTTCTTCATTCAAAATTTCACTCCCTTTATTACTCAATTCAAATATGATGATATCAAACTACTTTCTTTTTTTGGAAAAGTCAAGGTTTTAATTATCTCTATATATATATATAATAGCGGAGTGTCCGTCTATCTGTTTGTCTCTCACGCTCTGTTTGATCAACTTTCCGTTGGAATTTTGAAATGAAATTTTGCAGTTTTAGAGAGTCCAGGAAAAATACTGAGCTCCGCAAATTCTCAAAAGCTCAGAAAATTCAGAATTTGCCCAATGGAAAGCATTGCCTTATGAAAAATTACATTCAAATAAAAAATTAAAGAATTGACTGAAAAATTGCGGCACTTGATTAAAAAAGACGAGGATCTGCCGCGGACGGGCCCGAGCCAGCTGGAATGGGGTCCAGGTGGGGGGGGGGGGGAGGGGGCTCGCTCGCACCCCGCCCGTCTAAGGCGCTTGTAAGTGAATAATTTAATAAAAATACCTTCTATTTGTTTATAGGATCGTTGGAGTAAAATGATGGTGCTTAAAGATAAAAGCAGTTCAAATCAAAAAGAGAAAAAACACGAGTCAGAAAAAATCATTGATGACGAAGAAAGGTTTGCTGATCTTCTTGCTAGTGTCGAAGTCCGGATTAAAACAGAACCGCCTGATGAACCTGAAATTTGTGAGAGTGATTAAATCTAGTCAATTTTCTAACAAGTGTTCTCTAAGTGTTAATGTTATAAATTAAGAAAAATAAAAAAATGCTTCTTTTTTTAATGTTTGTATATGAAATTGTCAATGACATTTTTTGATATGGATCTATATCAATATCCTATCGAGAGGATAAATTATTCTAAATAAAGAAAAATTATTATTTAGTTTGGTCTCCTTTGCTGACCCGAATGAAATGCGGAATAACGCTCTCATTATTCAAACTATTGCATACTAAAAATATTAAAGATTAATTATATATATATATATAATAATTTATAACGTGTGTTTTGATAAGTCAGTGGTGTGATTTATAAAAAAAAGGCCAACATCGGTCCGGAACGGAATTGCAATCACTGATTTTTATTTTTATTTAGAAAAATTGCAACACTATTAGACAACAATAAAAAACTATTGTAGTCGAGCTTTAAGCAGTCGGAATCCAAGGGTTCAACCTTAGGCTGTTAAGGAAAGCATGGCCAAAACCTTACTCAACTAATTTCTTCGTTCAAGAAGTAAATACAAATTTCACACAACCTTATAACTTGACAAAAGTGTGTGCTGGCCTTGTGTACCAAGAGGTTCGCACCCCGTCTCATGCGACAATTTAATTGACTACCAATAAATTGAAATAAACAGAGACGGCGCCTAAATATCCATCACCGTTACCGAAAAAGACCTTAAACAAATTTTAAAAAAACTTGACAAAATTTATTATTTTAATCAGGCAGTGGACAATAATTCCACTGTGTAGTGAAAGACAAACCGTTCCACAAATTCCAGACCCTACAAACGAATGCAAACCTAGATTCTTCAAGAATCTTGGTTTTTAAAATAAAACAGAAAAAAATAATCTTAAAAACAATTTATTATTTTTATTTTCTGTAAAAAATAAAAAGAAAAAAACTGCACTAATGAATCTAAATTAAACGCCTAATTTTTCAAATAAATTGTTTTTTAAGTGTAATTTTTTTCCAGTTTTTTTACTTTCTCTTATCTATATATGTAATCAGGGGCGTATATAGAAATTTTTTTCGGGGGGCCGAACTCAAAAATTTTTCTGCGGAAAATTTTTTTTTAAGAAACTATATTTTTTCACACCAAATTTTTTGCGGAACATTTTTTCTATTGCGGAACCAAAGTTGTCCATCCTGCGGAAAAATTTGTTGCGCTGATGTCTGTATATCCCTATATATGTATATGTCTTTGGGAAATTTCGGGGGGGGGCCCGGGCCCCCGGCCCCCCCATAAATACGCCCCTGTATGTAATATATAATGAGAAAGTATTGCGATAATCTCAAAAATTAGATGGAGAGATTTGTTTTTTAAATTGTGTTCTATTGCTACGTCACAAAATATTTCATTGAACAGTCCTATCTTGACTACAATGGTTTCTCATATTGTATAGGCTAATTTCAAACATAAATCTTTATATACAGTATAGCCTATTTAATATAACTTAGCTTTGATCTTATATAGGGGTTGAGACGGTCTTTAAATCGTGGCCTTCTGCCGAAAGTTAATACTAGTTATAATTCATCTATATATATATAATAAGATGGATATAACTATGCTTGCCAGACGTTCCGGTTTTCAGGCAAAGTCCCGGTGTCCCGGCCGGTTTACTTCACGTCCCGGAAAAAATTAAATTTCATTATAGATGACCAATAAAGTCTAAAAATAATTAACTTTTTTATTGTTCCATGTGTGAAGAATTATTTGCAATAATTACTTTGTCATTTATTTCACTGTACTGTATGAAAAGTAACAAGATTAAAACCAAAAAAGACTTTCTAAAAAAGGTCCTAGCCAATGAAGAGACCCGAGGGGGGGGGGGGGTGCAAATTCCCGTGTCCCGGTTGGAAATTTCAGAAATCTGATAAGCCTAATATAACTTCAAATAGTGAAGATGCAAGTTTATTTATTTTTTTTTTTACTTCGGTGGAAGAAATGAATTTTGATTTACTTTTTCCAATCAATTCTTAAAAATTAGCCACTCAAATTAGAGTTATATCGTTACTTGGTTAATATGCCGGCGGTATATATATATATATTTTTGAGAAGAAAAAAATTCATTTTCAAATCACTGACTCATCAAAATACACCTTGTATTTTTACCATAATGCTTCTCACTTTCACTAATTTGAGCTAAAGTACTTATTTTAAACGAATTTATTAATTTAATCTTATTTAAAAAAAGAAATGAAATATTTATACAATTCTTTGTATAATATAGAAGCGTTTATGCATTTTAATATAAAATATTTATTTTTATCTTTAATTAAATCTATTTTTTTTTATTTTTTAGTCATAGATAATTTTAAATATTTTATAATTTTTATACGATAAGTAAGTTACCAAAATCTTTTGATCAAACGCTGTTTTCTCACCTTTTTGGCGATTTAAATACAAAGTTTTCTTAGTACTTAGAAGTTGTACTTTCTATGTTATATCTCCTAAAGAAGTAAAATTTTCCACTAGTATGTCTTCATTTGAAACCAAAACTTTGTCAAATATTTTTTTCTCCAAAAACATAATCAATGCCAAATATTTCTTTTTGTAGTAAAAAGCTAGTCTTGTGGAGGAAATAAAATATTTTTATCATTGTGTAGAAATAGAATTTGTACTGAAAAAGAATAATTTATTAATAAAAATATTTTTGTAAAAAAGAAATGACGGAAAATTTTGTACCTGAGAGAGTAAACTGTGATTTTTATTTTTACAATTTATTCTGCAATATTTGGAGAATTAATACAGTAGATAACTCTCTATCCCTAGTCAGTATGATTTTATCTTCTTTAAATTTTCCAAGTAATCTGTAAGCGGTCAGTTGGTCTCCCGGAGACAAAAAGTAAACCATTCAATCCTGAAAAACAATTTTTATAAAAATTTACTAATAATATAAACAATTTAAACAATCTTTGGGTAAAGAAATTTTTTTATTAGATTTATAAAATTATTTAAGAAATTTGGATGAAGACCTCCAACTCTCAAAATATATAAACAAGCTTCTTCTCAGCTCTAATTTCCACTGTATATTTGTTATCAATTCATAGGATGGGGCGAGATTTCAACATAACAAATATTTTTTTTACTATTCTGTAATTTACAAAATGTTTACCCCTCAGGTACTCAATTTTATATTTAAAAAAAAAAATACAGAAATCCAAATGAGATAAAATAAAAATAAAGGAAAAATTTATTAAAAAAAAAAAAAAAATCATAAAAAACTTTGTTTTTGCATATATAAAATTTTTCTAAAACAATTCAAAAATATTATTTTATAATAAAAAAATTTTCTTATTTAAAAAGAAAGGGGATATTAATTATATAAATTTAAGTAATATCCTCTGTCCAGTTAGAATTTTTCATTATTTTTGAGAGTTTTTAAAATTATCTCTTATTATCAAGCCCAGAGGAAGTTTCTAGTTGGACAGATGATATCTAGTCACTTATAATTTAAAAGAATTAATAAGGAAAAGGATAAATAAAATGAAGACTATAAAAATGGTATTTTTTTTGATATTGCAAAATGTAAGACACTGCCATTACAAAATACATATTATGAATATTTTATTTTGATAAATAAAAAAAAAAAAAAATCACGATTAAAAATTATTTTTTTGATATTACAAATGCATCTAGCATTTATTTTAATTATAAATAAATAAATGCATGTGAATTTTAAATAATTTTGGAAGAGCGCAGAAATTTTAGTATAAAAAATAAAATGCAAATGAAATTAAAATAAAACCTTCGTATTTTCATTTCTGCGACCTTTTTTTCTCTCTTCTTTATTAAAAATATAAAAAGGAATGTTATAAAAAACAATTCAGTCGATTGAGGCAAGCTATTTTTAATTAAAAAGATCATGAAAACTTATTTTTTAAAAAACTTTTATATATATATATATTAGTTTTTGATATCAATTCGGTGTTATTTAAATGCACTATTTAACAATATTCTTACTTGGCTATAGTTGAACAATCCCATATATTAAACAATAAGTTTTTATTTTAATTTGTATAAAAAAGTTAATTTTATTTTATTATATTTTTTATTTTTATTTATTTATTTTTTTGAGAAAAATTTTTATCATTTGCAAAAAATTCCATCGAATCACAACCATGAAATTTTCTAGTTGGCTTATATTATTAAGGAAACTACTTTAATAAAAGGTTTTACTAAATTTTATATCACACAGTGTCTATTCAAAAAAATATATATAATTTGGTTGTGTTTTTTTTTATACATAAATTTCAAAATTAGGAATTTATTTTCCTCAAGAGAAATTCAAAATATATAGTCATGTATAAAAACGAAATTGGATTCAGAATAAAGAAATATAGTCTAGTACAGGGGTTCCCAACTTTCTTCCCACGCCCTTAGTATATATTTCAGGGCAAATTTCCCAATTTCAGGGCAAATTTAATGCTACTAATAGTTTTCCTTCATTTCGAATTCAGATACTTTTCGATATATACCTCTTATGTTTGCAATTTTATTTAATAATTAATTAAAACTCCAGACTTTAAACTTTCGACTAATAAAACAAAAATCATTCATCGGTTATATTCTGTACTCTACCACAGCACGGCATTCGAATTTGGGTCCTTTTCTCCCGATGACTAAAATAGCAATCTGAGTGAATGAATTCAAATAACCGAATGCCGTGCTGTGGTCCAGTGGTAGGGCACACTGAGTACAAATCGGTGGATGTGGTTCGACTCCCGGCAGGACCCTATCTTTTATCGGCTATTTGAATTAATAAATATTAAATTGTGTGAATTTTCTTCACGACCCCAAACGTATATATACATTTACAGGGTGATGGTCAGTTAAAAGTCACGAAGGGGTTGAAAGTTGTAAATTATTTTGTTGCTATTGATTTTGTTTTAACTTTCTTTTCAGATTCTTATAAAGGACATCTTGGAAATTAATTATGGAAAAATACACAATAGAACAAAGAACACAAATTATGAAATTTTATTATCAAAATCAAAGGACTCCGAGTGAATCAATGATGACGGTGACCACACGTCCCGATTTTGGCGGGACAGTCCCGCCGCTTTTTGGAGGACTGTTCCGCGCCCCGCCGATTTTTAAAAATGTCCCGCTTTTTGGAAAATATCTGCATTTCTTATTTTAAATGTACTGCAAAAATATTTTACTTATTATTTATTATTTTAGTTAAGAACGTAAGTTTCGGATTCAGCCAGAGTTTGAAAACATTGGACGAGACTCGTATACAAAGAAAAAAATAAACGAGAAAGTAAAAAGTCAAATGATTTTCGCAAGAGGGAAAAATTTTAAATTTTACTAAAAAAAAGACAAATGATTTTTACTTTCTCTTACCTCTATATATGTTAATATATATAGAGAGAGAAAGTATTGCGATCATGTCAAAAATTCGATGTCGAGATTTTGATGGATATACATGTTTTGAGGTCCCCTGAGTCCAAAAAAGTGGGTCCCGCAAATTGGTCTGTGTGTGTGTGTGTGTATGTGTGTCTGTGTGTGTGTCTGTGTGTGTGGACAGATTTTTAGCATGAAGGAGTTGAGCTAGCGGATTGAAATTTTATATTTAACTTAGGTACCTTTGAAGAATCTCAAAATAAGCTTTTGAACAAAATCGGCCAAAAAGTACTAGTACTTTACTGATGTACTTTTTCAGTTTTTTTCGATTTTCTCAAAATTCCCTCCAAGGATTTTTTTTAAAATTCATAAATGAACTATTTTTTAGATGCTCTTTAAAATGTATATTCTCATTTTGCCGTTGAAATCTTCTGAAGACCACTTTACTCTTGTTCTTCATAGGAAAGTAGAAATGGTTGCCATGGTAACGGAATTTAAATCTTTTTCTTTTTATTAGATTAAAAATCAATTATTATTTAAATTCCCATTTTTTTAAAATTTATTTGTGTCTTTAATTGTTTCAAAGAAAACATATATGTCTCTCTCTCACTTGCAAACATTATCGTCTCTCTCTACTCTTTTTAAATTCCCTTTCCACCTTATCTTCGCATAGGCCTAATGTTAATTTCCTATAGGGATTTGTATGTTAATTTCGATTCAAAAGGGGGTCCCCTTTAGAACTTTTTAGGCATTTAAAATTTTTTTTTCCAATTCTTATGAAATTTTGTATTTATTTACGATTCTATATTGTGTATAAAATGTCCAAATATGAGATTAAAATTTTTAAAAATAACCATAGTTTATTTGAAGCAGTCAACATTTAAAATGCAAGTTTGAAACTAAGGTGCTATCGGAAACTAAATATATCTCGACACAAAAAATCTGGTGTGACCAGCACAGTGCGCAACTTTCTCTTACCGAAGGGTAAGAGAAAGTTGTGTGCTGTGCGCCAGTCACACCAGATTTTTCGGTTATGGTTTCAGCCGATTTCATCCCAATTGTCCCGCTATGTCTCTAAGAAAATATGGTCACTTTAGATAAGGCGTCGGTTTAGTCAGTTGATTGGTAGATTTGATGAACAGGATTCAGTCCAGGACCGTCGCCTTGGAGTTGAGGTTGGCGGATCTTCTGAAGTACGCTCCTAACAGCAGCTTCACTAGTAGCCGGTCGTGGTCTACTTGCTCGTTAACGGTCCTGGATTGAACCCTGTTCTTCAAATCGACCAATTAACCGACTAAACCGTCTTATCATTAATTCACTTGGAGAATCCCTGACTCCATAATGAAAGGCTCGTTGTGTCAAGATAATTGATATTTGATTTTCATAATTTGTGTTATTTGTTCAGTTGTGTATTTTTCCACAATTAATTTCCAAGATGTCCTTTGTAAGTATCTGAAAAGAAAGTTAAAACAAAATCAATAGCAACAAAATAATTACAACTTTCAACCCCTTCGTGACTTTTGACTCACCCTCATTCTGTATATATGTATGTAATATATATCGCTCCTTAAATGGAACATCTCAAAAATGATCAATTTTGAGATTTTATATAAAAATTAGTTCTTTTTATGTATAGATTTAAGTGGTAAAGTGTCATTCATTTCTTTCACTTCTAAGTATCACCCCAGACTTATTTTTGAGGAAAAGCATCATTTGTCTAACTGATGTTGAGTTAAACACAAGTCAGTACAGTTTTTAGAAGAAATATGTGCATTGCATACAATAAAATCACAAAAATTTAAATACATCGCGTTTTCCCCTTAAGAAAATAGAAATCTTTAAAGTGCTTTCCTGAAAAAAAAAGAGACTTTTTGAGTTGTGTCACTTTTCCATTTAAGGAGCGATATATATATATAATTTTTTTTTTTAATTTTCTTCAGTATATCCGACTAGCAGGTTATCGAATAATAGCATCAATTGAATTTTGGAGTTTAGGCTTTCGTTGTTATCATTAGTAAAAGAATTTAATTTACGGGGTGGTTTTATTTGTAAAAATTACAAAAAACCACAGTTAAACCGAAAATCAAATTTTTTTACTAATGGCATCAATTGTTCAATTACCTTCTAGTCAGTAGAACAACATATTTAATTTAACATGAATGATTTTTTTTTCTTACTAAAATTAAAAATAAATAAAGTACAATATATGATTATTTTGATAAAATCTTGAGGGAAATAAATTAACTGAGAAAAAATAAAAATAAATATCTTGGGATCTCAAACTACGCCTATCCCTTTCTCTCTCTAAATCATTTTAATTTAATATCATTCAATATTCGATTTGATTTTATCAACAAATCAAATATTTAAGGTGAGTATTGTAGCAAAAAATATTAATACTTAGCAATGTGTTTTTTTCTTATTTTTCTTCAATACTAAACATAAAAATCAATCACGATGAGACAATTACAAATTAAATCTCAAATACTAATGAACTAATCAAAATATGTTTATAACATTGCATTAAACATGCATTTATTTTTTTTTTTTTTTTACAAAATACTAAATGACTAAGAATTAACCTAAGGTCCATCGTTAAAAAATTATTTTCTTTTTTTTTATACTAGCCACATGAAGGGAGAAAAAGTTCAATCGAAAATGATCATTATTTTTATATGTATTATTTATTATTATTATTACTCATATTATTATTTTATTTCCCTAGGGTTCATTTTTTTTCACTATATCATCCCCCTCTAGACAATAAGCTATAATAATAATATTGATTAGCTGCAGATTTTTTTTTATTTATTTATTTATTTATTTTTTTAATCATAAATATTGCAAGTCAATTTCCGCTTTGCACTAGCGGTTAGTCCTAACTGACTCAAGCAATAGAACTAACATTGTTAGGCACTGTACACTTAAGTATTAATCAACATACACAAACACACATTTGCAGGGAGACTCAAACGGAGGGATTAAAAATGTTTTATACAATCCAAAAAATATCATAAAACTGATGATTATACTTAAACGACATGCATAGGTTAAATGCTTATAATTATAAAATATTATATAGGATATATAGATTATTAAATATATAGATATTATAATAAATGAATAATAATTCTTTGGCTAGAGGCAAAACAATAAATAAAAAATTCTTATTCTGGTTTTTCGTGAGAAGGTCAATTAAAACCAAAGTTGAAGAAGAAAACTAAATAATAGTGCGAGTTAACATTAAAAGGTTGGATTCATAGCTCACATTTTAATGGATTAATCGTAAACGATTATATATATTATCCCTCAATAATGTATCTGGACAGGGAAGCTTTCCCCACTGCAATAGCCCCTAGGCTACGAGGAGAGTTGCTGTGACATCCCGTTCTGTGGAAGGGACGTAAAGAAAGTTCCCTCTCAGTGATGCATTCTTCAAAAGGGGTAGGATATACGCCGCTGCTGTGGGAGTCCCTCTTCAAAATAGGACATCCTCCCTAGCATAGAAGAGGTTGGATAAAAGGAACCGGAAATAAGGATTAGCTAGAAACGAAAGCAAGAGGAGGAGTTAGAGACAGGAAATAATGTAACTTCAAGGGGGCCAGTTGGGTTTGAGGTGTGTGTCTTCGTGCACGCAAGCACTTCGGGTATATAAACGGGAATCTAGATAGGAATTTCAAAAAATAATATGGAAAGCTTTTGAATTTACATTTTTTTTAATGATTATTATTATTGGTTTTATTTTGTTTAAGAAATTCAATAAAATGATCATTAAAAATAAAGAAATCCAAAAGTTTCATACATTATTGAATAATATATATTTTCCAATATATGTGTGTTTTTCTCTGGCTATAGTGAAATGTCATATAAACATTGCAATACGCATTAAAACCATAGAATGTGATTCCAAGGGGGGGGGGGAGTACTTTTCTTCTTTGGATTTCTAATGTATATATATATCTGTATATATATATATTTCTGGAAGGTTTCCGCGACCGGATGTATGCGAAGATAAGTTTTCTCGGGTTGTGTCGCGTGTGATGTTGAGATTTACTCGACGTTTCGGCTCTCCTTTTGGAGCCATTTTCAAGAGTATGGAATTAGGGGGGAATTGTTGGGGTGGTTTGTTTACGGGGTCGCAGTCTTGCTGGTCCCCAGGTCAATTTGGATGCCTCAGAGGCTTGGTTTGGTCTCTGAGAGCAGGAGGAAGGTTGAGTGTGTGTAATTGCGTTTGTGTTCGGTTTGGGTTGACTACGGGGCCTCAGTCTGCCTCCCCAAGTCGATGTGTTGTTGGTTTGGTTAGTGGATGTGTTAGGAGATTGGGTTTGTTTCTGAGATTTGGATTGGGTGTGTGTATGTGTGATCGTGTCTGTGTTTGATTTAGGTTGACTTTGGGGCCTCAATCTGCCTACTCCCCCAGTCGATGTATTGCTGGATGTTTCCGAGGCTTGTGTTTGTGTTTGAGATGTGTTGGGTTGTGTGGTGGCCATCAACACGCAAACCGCCACCACACAACCCAACACATCTCAAACACAAACACAAGCCTCGGAAACATCCAGCAATACATCGACTGGGGGAGTAGGCAGATTGAGGCGCCAAAGTCAACCTAAATTAAACACAGACACGATCACACACACACGCACCCAATCTCCTAACACATCGACTTGGGGAGGCAGACTGAGGCCCCGTAGTCAACCTAAACCGAACACAAACGCAATTACACACACTCAACCTTCCTCCTGCTCTCAGAGACCAAACCAAGCCTCTGAGGCATCCAAATTGACCTGGGGACCAGCAAGACTGCGACCCCGTAAACAATCCACCCCAACAATTCCCCCCTAATTCCATACTCTTGAAAATGGCTCCAAAAGGAGAGCCGAAACGTCGAGTAAATCTCAACATCACACGCGACTCAACCCGAGAAAACTTATCTTCGCATATATATATATATATATATATATATATACATGTGTACATTTTTTACTTCAGAATTTGAATAATATTATATTATTTTTTATTTTTTTTTTTATTTATTAAATTCCATGTACATAGGGCTTATTTGCCCCTCTTAGTGTACAATGATGATTGACATTTTATTTACATAATGTATGGCAAATTGCCCGCGACAGCAGTGAACTCTCATCCCGGCGCAACTCTCAAGGAGAAACATAGACAAAAAAGAAAAAAAAAAAACAACTCGAATCACGGGATGGACAACAGTTATGATCGTGAATCGTCCCCGGCCCGGCTAAGATACGAAAAGGATAAGGAGCGGAAGGCTGGGAAGTGCGCGCATCTCCGAATCTCAACGGGTAGGTCATTCCAAACCCTCGCAGCAGTGACCGCAAAAGACTGAGCCCTCATCCCGGACCTATTATCATTATATATATTATTTTTTTCTTCTTTTACTTACTTAAGGTTCATTTTTTAGATGAATAATTTTAATTAGTTTGAATTAAAACAGAATATAAGCTGTAAATCCGGCAAAATCTTTGTTATTATTATACATTTTATTTTGAGTCCAGATTTATTCAACCTTAGGTCCAGATCATTGTGCCCTTAATTTTTAAATTTTAGTCATATATATTAAATTCTGAAGTAAAAAAAAAAATGAAATGCAAAGAGGGAATTTACTCAATTATACTAGTTCGAAATGTTGGCTAGAAATCAAAAAATGATACTGAAAAAAAGGAAATATTTATAAATTTTTTTTATATATAGAATTTCCCGTGTTAAAATTTTCCTTGGCTCGAAAATTTTTCATTAAAATATTTTAATTAAATAAAAAATGGTAATGTATAGGACACAATAGTAAAATTCACTTTGGCAATAACAAAGTTGACAAAATTTTATATTAGAAAAAAGTTTTTATAATTTATATAATCTTCCCTAGACCCGTGACTCAGAGAGAAGAATTAGCTTCTCGTGTAGAGTCCCGGATTCGCGAAAAAAATTTATTTCATTTGAATTGGCTACCAATCATTTGAAATAAATAGGGATGGGGTCTAAATGGTCTTAGTTGCCGAAAAAAATATAATCTTCCCAATTTTTTTTTTTTTAGAATCGATACTTAAGTAAATTTCTATTTGGAAGACTATTACATATAATTAAAAGTTTTTTTTTTTATATATTTATTTGTCTCTGAGCCAGGAGTTTATTCATACAAGGGAGTTCGTTTGAGAAACCCTGCCAAATCAAACGGGAACAATCCCTTCCGTCTCTATGGAACACATTATTTCCTTTGGTTATTTTTGTACTGAACAATACTTGAGTGAATCATTCATTAATTTTTTTTAAAAGCCATTTTTGAGCGACTCAAGCAAATTCGTCCAGTTCTATAAAAAAAAAATTTAATATTCTTACAAAAAAAAAAAAAATAAATAAATAAAAAAAACTGAAATACAATATTCCCTTGATTATTTTATCCCTATTTTTTTGTTTTTTCTTTTTTTAAAAATAATAATAATAATATATGAGGCACAATCACAATTTGCCAACAGTAACAACAATTATCAAAAAATCTTTTCTTTATATAACAATATTTCTAAGATTTGATTCTGATGGTTTATAAATTCTAATGGGGTTGTGCGCACTTTCTAAGAAAAAAATAAAAAATTTTCAGAATGAAAAGATTTTTTTCATCAAATAAATTAAAAAAGAGTCAACTACAATGTTGTTCGATGTTGTTAGGCTAATAAGACAATTATTCGCTACATGAAAAAGCCCACCTACTTTATTCCCCCTAAATTTTTTTTTTTTAATTATTATTATTTTTTTTTTATATTTAAGTATCAATTTTTGTGAAACCTAGAGCTTATGAATTTTCCAAGAACAATGGTGCTTCTATTTAATCGCTAAAATAAAGTGATTTTCAACTTTTCACATATATCAAAAATAAGATTTTAATTTTTTCTCTTATATTCTTTTTTTTTTTGTTTTGTTTTAAGGGGACTAGTTATGAACATGGGAGAGTCGAGATCTCCTTGAGTACTGACAAGGACACCTTAGAGCATGAACGAAGCAACAACTGGATAAAAATAGACGCTTTTGGTGTTTAAAAACGTTCTAAAATAGATGGAGATGAATTAATAAACAGATAGTTCTTTTGTTTATTAAATTTATATATATATATATAAATAAAAATTCTCTTCTCCATTTTGATATATATATAAATTATATATAAAAATTTCCATCCCAGGTCCTTGTGACGACTATAAATTTATCTCTCTACGAAATTCTACTTGGTCTAAAAGTTGAAAATCACTCCAACTACGTCACAACGTTGGCTGCGTATTTAGAACAGCCTCTTGAGTATATTGTATTTTATTATACAGTATATATGAACAGTCAATGATTTGTTATCATAAATGAACCTAAGGCAATTCACTTTCAATATAATAACTTTATTTCTTAAAGTCACTTTTTTTTATTATTTTTTTTTTTTTAATCAGTTTCAGACTTTAGTTACTTCTTCAGACAAAACAACAATTCTATTTTAAATAGAATAACAGCGAGTTTCTTGTCTTAAAATATATGTATATATATATTGTTATGACAATATTATATAATGAAAAACTATTAAAACATAAACAAAAAAATGGCTTACTAGTATTTAAAAAAAATTAGTGTTGGCAAATTGAAAACATACTTATATAACTATAATAAAATATGATGATGAATATTTTTAAGAGATATCTTTGTAATTTTTGACATAAATAAATTGGTTTTTTTGTAAATTTTTTAAGCAAAAAAAATTTTCCACAATCACAAATATTTTTTTTTTTAAGGTCTTTTTCGGCATCGAAGGCCATTTAGACCCCGTCCATTTTTAATTTAATTGATTGGTAGCCAATACAATTTTGTCGCATGAGACGTGACCCTAGCACGAGGCAAGATCTCTACCAGAGTGCTAAGATCCATGATTATCACAAATATTATATGAAAAAAAAAACCGGAAACCAATATAATCCCAAGACACGGTGAAAAAATATATATATTTTTTTAAATTAGTCTTTTCGGCATCTTAGACCATATATATTTTAATACTTATTATTTAAATACGGCATATATGGGGGTCCAGGCATATTTATATATACGATTTGGTATCCAAATGATTTAAATAAATCTGCTATCGAACCCGCGCCCCGAGGCCACGACTATCATTATTGACATTTCTCCCTATATATATATATATATATAAATTAGAAAATGATTTTTAATTTATTATTTTCAAAATTTTGGCCAAACAATGGATTGAAACCTTCTTGTTTGATTGGCCAAAACTCTGAAAATAAAAATTAATAAATTAAAAATCATTTTTTTAATTTATATATATATATATATCAACACTCTCCTTAATCAAGAATCGCTGTGACAACCTGTGGAAAACATAAGAGAAGAAACTTCAATCAATTAAAGGTCTATACAGCAAGAATACTTAAATGAAATTAATATTTATCTTTTCTCAATGAAAATTATTTCAAAATTAATTTAGCATTCAGATCAGAGAAAAGGCAAAGGAAGAGAAGAATTTCTGTTCTTATTTATTCAAATTAATTAGTAGAAAATATGTAAATTTTTGACGATCAGGACGAGAATATCTTATTCAGATGTCTCGAAAACTATCAACAAATTTTAAATTTTATACAGACAAATTTTAAGGAAGCGAACTAGAAAGTCGCTGGCTGTGCGGTGAATTAAAAAAGCATGTGAAGGTCAAGAATTTTTTTTTTTATTTCAATAAGGTCTTTTTCGGCAACGAAGGCCATTCCCGTCTCTATTTATTTAATTTGGATTGGTAACCAACCCGCGACCCTTGGTACAAATGGCCAGCACGCTAACCACTACACCAAGGCCCGAGGGCTTGAGGACAAGAATTAAGAAACGGGTAGACATTGATAAATAAAGATGGCTTCCTTAAGTAATCCCTTCATCTGCTTTTCTCAAGTTGTGAGCGAGTCGATTACAAAGATTTTATGGATCCAAAATGAACAAAAAAGAAAGTCCTGGATCAAAAAATCTACTAGTTGATGATCCTACCAAAGTGTAGACATATCTTGGGATCAACTGGTTCTCGATTAATATTTATATTTAATTTCAAATGAAAATATTTGTCTCTTAATTATTTATTGAAATAAAAATATTACCCTTTTATGTAAAATTTCAAAGAAATCTCAATTTTAATGAAGACTTTCTTATATATAATATATATATATAATGCAAGCCATTATTTTGAAAATGTAAAAAAAAAAAATTCATAAAATTTCTTAATATTCATTTAAGAATAATAAAATATAAAAAACATCACAAATTGAGGCTTGCTTTGAACATTCTAAATAATTTAAAAAAATTGAAATTCGAATAAATCGAATTTCTCTTTTATTGCATTTGATATATTTGTGAATATATATATATAGTATATATTTTAATATATATTTTTTAGGCATGAGCAGTTTTGAAAATATTTTTACGTATGACTTGTCTTGATATGGATATTTAACATTAAATGCTCTATCTAAAATTTACCACGCCTTTTTTTAATTTAATTATTTTTTTTTTTATCAAAAATTATATTTAATGCAGGCTTCTATGGTATTGATTTGAATATATGAAGAAGAAAATGAGCGTAATTTATGTTGATATACATTATATAGTCATTTCTTTCAATTTAAATGATAGGAACTAAAAAAATAGCATACTTTTAAACAGAATAATTTAACTAAAAGAGACGACTTTTAAAAAAATTTGTGACTTGAGGGAATTTTTAATTCAATTCTTATCTTTAAAAAAAAAATTCAAAAGATGAGAAAATTGACTCAGATACAATTCGGAGTTACTCATTCAGATCTTATGTAGCATTTTGGCTTCATTTATAAAATAGAAATAAATTAAAAAAATCTCCCAAAAGTTTCTATTCTATGGAGCAACTCCTCCTAAATTTGTTTCTTATTAATAAGGATTATCTAGAAACTCAGATCATGTAAAAGATGATGGCAAAGCTAAGTTCAAGCATTTTATAAAGATTATTCTGGTAGATAGAATATAAAAAGAAAAATGAGAAAAAGCAGCCAACAAAAATTTAATATCGTTTCGAACGCCCCTCACAATCATTATGCAATTTTGGGTCAAAAACACCTATGTGCGCTGTTAGAAATTATAAAAAATATTTTATATTCTTTAAAATTTGTTCATTTTCCCTACGGCCCTGTATAGATTATAAATATATATATAATATTATCGGTACAAATAAATCGAGTTTATTTGAATAAAAATTTTTTAAAACAATCCAAAGAGTTCTAAGAAGACAGATGGGATTCCGCCCTTCAACCCTTCCTTAATCGTACCCTGATCTAGATTGGAAAACACCACCCGTAAAGGTTAACGATAAAGCCTAGTGGTCGTCATCCATCCAAAGAAATTTACATTGAAATAAAGTTAAAAAAATATTTAAAAAATATAACATGAGTGCGAGATAGAAATACGCTCAGCGATACACAAGCGTTGCCTATTTACTTCTATTGGGAGTTTAAATCAATTTAGAACAAATCGTGATTTAATCATAAAAATATGTAATATAAGAAAAATAAATAAACCCTTGCTTTATCACAAAGGGGAGAGATTAGAAGAAAGGAGATTCAAAATTAAGATTCTTGAGAAGGTTTCAAACTTCTGTTTGAAAGTATGCCATGAGAATAATTTTTTATAAAATGAATTAAAAAATCAGAAATCAATATATAGCGCGAGAAAGAAGAACATTACATAAGAATCTAATACTAAACAAAAAGCATTTTGTCTTGTAATGATTTCACTTAAACAAAAGCGAGTCATTGTATGTATATACATAACATAATAAAAAAAAAATACACCTAATTGTTAAGCTCAAGTCATTATGTTAATAAAACGTGATCACAGTTTTTAGTGAATTAAAAACGTGATGGAGAATAGTGCGTTCTAGATGAGTGTTATGGTAGGCTGCGACGGCGGCGGCAGAGGCGACGGCGGCGGCGGCGATTTCGGTTAACGGTACATACCTTCGGTGCTGAATTGTTGCAGCGAAGGTACGTTACCTTCTGTATCAAACTCTCACAGGATGTATAACCGTGTTGTTGTTGATCCGGGATGTAGTTTGATCATTGCTGTTCTCGTCGGGTTCGATCCGCTCGCTCCGGGCCTCGTCTTCGTAAAACCCTGGGTTCAGAATGATGTTGGGCACAAGTTCGATCACCTCTTGTTCGTCTCGTCGCACTGTGCAACCGGAAGTGGCAAGCAGAACAGGGAAAGAAACAAAAGCCCCGTGTTAATAAGTGCCAGCCACCGAGATGGAGAGACCACATGCAGAGATCAGAACAATGCAATTGAAGAGCCAAGTGTTGTATTTGTATCGGCCTCAGAGAGAGAGAAATAGAGACAGGGCCGGCCTAAGGCGTGTGCGACATGTGCGGTGGCACACGTGCTGTTGTTTTATGGGAGGCGCCGAAAAGGGAAAAATAATAAAAACCTTACATTCTTAAAATTTAAGGACTTTTCAATGAAAATTAAATTTGTATATCATTTGTTTAACAAATAAAATGTTGCTTGAGAGAATAGCTTAAATCAAACAAAGAATTTTATATAATTAATAAGCGTGTTTTTATTTTTTACCTGTCAATTCAATAAATAATATACAAGAATCAGTTAGGGGTTTGGTATTTACACAAGTTTAGTACATCACACCTATTCAGGTCTGTTCTCTAAAACAGATGTTAAAATTTAATTTCATAAATTGGGTGTTAAAAAGTAAAGCAATAACATCAGCGTTAAAAATGCTATTCTCTAAACAAAGTTTTAACAGCGATGTTAACATTTTACTTTGTAGCACCAGGTGTTAACGATCCATATGAAGATAACTTGTTCGTGTTTTTACACCCCTCGCGCATGCGCATTACTAACTTGATTTATTGTTTTCAATCTAGCTGGCCTATCTGTTAACAGCGACGTTAACATTTTGCTTTTATCTCAAAACTGTCAAAAACATAACCTTACTTTTTGGTTAAAGACGCCATGTTTATGCATTAGATACGGCGTTAAAATATTAAAGGCACTCTCTAGACATAACATTAATTTTTAACACTATTGACTAAATGTTAATGCTTTGGCGTTAAAGCTTTTGCTTACAGAATTGCATTTTGAGGCAAGGAGATGTTAAAATGAATTAACGCTGATTTCAGATGTTAAAAGTTAACGTTTTTGCTTAGAGAATAGACCGGATTAAGGCTACAATATGTTTTAATTAACAACTCTCATCGTAAGGGGCCCCCAAGTTCATCCTTGCACACACAGCATTTTGCTCTCAGGCCGACCCTGAATAGAGTTATAGAAATAAGATTCATTCCTTCTCATGCCTGCCTCAAATTACAGGAATAATTTTAAACCTATTTTTTAATAACAATATTTTAAACTCTACGAGATATGTATATATCTACGAAAATTCTCTTCAAACTATTGACTAAATATTCATCATTAATATTATCATGTGCATTTTTTTTGAAATCTATAAAGATACAGCTAATAGATACGTATTTTTATAATTTATTTTCATTTCGATTTTGTGAAATAAAAAGCAAACGAGGTAGAAAGAAAGAAAAGATAGAAAGAAAGAGGGTGAGAAAGAGTTAATCTTCCAATATAAGATGCAAAGTATGATTTTTGAAAATTGAATGCATCTATATAATGCTCTAAATATAATGGGAAAAAAAAATACTTAAGTTTGGTTTTCAAAAAGACATCCATTGCTTCGATAAAAATAAAAATAAAGGTAAAATTTCTCCCCTCAACCTATTTTTATTTTTTTTCAATGAAGAAGATCTTGGTAGTTAGGTCCTAGACCTGAAATTAATTTAAAACAAAAAATAATTCTTCATCAAAAAATGGAAAAAAAGAAAAATTTGTATCTAAATCTACATCAAATATATTTTTTATTAACTCTATTTGTTTACCTAAATTTAATAGCAGGCCGTTAATTTTTTACCTGAGAAGGCACTAAAACTTAATAGATAATTTTGAAAATCATGCAATATTCAGAAAAAATAGTGATTAGTGTTGAAGAGAAAGCAAGTGTGAAAGTAGGGGAATGTCAAGTTGATTTGGGGTAAACTTACAAGAAGGCAAGTGACATTCTTTGTAGAGGAGGTAGCATGTACCGACAGCAAGCATCACAAGGGTTCCCATGACGACGGCGACAGCAGCCACCCAAACTCTTGTATCAAATGTCTCAGCCCCTTGCAAGAGATGTTTAGCCAATTCTGAAATTTTATTCATTTGTGATATTGAAAATTGATTGGTATCCAATTCAATTGAAATAAATTTTGTCTCCAGAAGCCAATGCTCCACCTCTGAATTAAAGGTCAAGAGCAATTTCATATGCCACTTCCTCTGCATGATATTCAAAAAATAAGAAAATTCTTCCGGATCAAGAGCAAGCATTCTTTTGCTTGCTATTTTTAGACATTATAAGTAATTGTATGATGATGACTTAATTTTCTGATGATGTGTTGTGCTTGTGAAAATGAAAATAATTCGTTTCTTGTTGATCAACTATTTCATCTTTTTTTTCTTTTAAATTCATAATATTCTTCATTAATCATTTTATTAAAATTATGATTTAAAGCAATTCCTCAGAGTGATTCGCTATGCGCGTTCTAATACTATTAGAAGCCACTCTGAGAAATAGTTTTAAATCATACACAAATAATTGTATCATATGTATATAGATACTATTTTTCCCTCAGTGACTTGCTTATCAGATGTTGTTCTATCCATATATAGAATGGCTTCTCATGCATTTTATAATTTTGTAAAACGCTCCACAATTGTATAATTTGATGCACTGAGGATGGTTTGCGTTAGGCATACCGAAATATTTGCAAATAAATTATTTTAAAATGGAAAGCAGTTGCTGGTTATCTTTTCTCAAAAACCATATTTGTTTTTAATATACAAAAAACTTTCAGGACGAGACATGGAGGGGGCATTGCCTCCCCCCTGCCCCCCGACGGGGTCTAAATGGTCTCAACTGCCTAAAAAGATCTTAAACAAAAACAAGGCAAGGATCTACCGTCTTCAGATCTTTATTCATTAAAGTGACATAATTTATAAAATATAATCGGGAATCTGACGAACGATCGTGAGGCCGATTGCTCTTTATTCAACCGAGACATGACCTCCACAAAGAGAAGTGAATATGCACCCGCGTCTGATACCATCAGGATCAGGTTTGGCATAACGCCAATCACTGACAAGATGAGCGAATGGCGCTCCGCTGGTTTGGACGCAAAGAGAGTAGTGGTGTGGCGAGGACGGCGTACGATATGGCTCCTCGGTCGACAACTAAGAGGACAACTAGGACGACTTGGCTTCATCGGGCTTGGCTTTCGGAGATAACAGCTTTGGATAGGAGGAAATGAAGAGAGACAGTCAGGTCCGCCGACCCCACACCGCGGCAATAAAGGCGAGAATAGGAGAAGAAGAAGAATTTATAAAATAGAGTGGTTTTAAAAATTATAATACCGTTCATATGTCTTGTGTAGTATGAACGAATTATAATTTTTTAAGACAACTCTATTTATTTATGTCGATTACTCTTAAAGGTCTGAAGGTGGCACGTTCCAGAATAAAGTTTTTTAAAATAAATAAATTGAAATAAATAGAGAGGCCTTCAATGCCGAAAAGGATCTTAAAGGAAATTGAAGGCACACTTTTTTGACTATTGAAAACCATTAAACAAATAGCCTAAATAAAGAATAACAAAAATAAATCAATCAGAGTGGGTATTTCCTATGACGGTATATAACTATTAAAGAATCATTCGTATTGATGAAAACTCTAGTATTTCTATCAGTTGATAAATGAAGCGCAATGAAACTGAATTCAAAATAGAGTATATCTAATTTCAATTCTGCAGATTTTTATGAAATTTAATATATATATATATATTTTACCTTTTGACATTACAATAAACAAAATTATTTTACCTATTTCTTCCATATCATGTCTCGTAGTCGCTTCTAAAATTGTGGCTTCTCCAGGACCAAGCTGATTTATAGCCCATATTTTAAAAATATATGTTGTATTTGGATCCAATTTATAAACGTCGATTTGTCGCTAAAAAGAAACAAGCAAGTGTTATTAACATTAATTAACATTCTGTATATGTATTAATAATAGAATGACCATATTTGTCTTGTGACAAAAACGGGACGGTGTTATAAAATGAGGAGTTGAGAATTAGAAGGGGTCTATGGACAACTTTTTTGTAAGCCATTTAAGTCTTTATGCATAATATACCTACAGGTTATAATGGCATACAAAAAAATAATTCATAGATCTCTTTTAATTTTCAAATCTTCAAATATTTTGTATTCATAAAAAAGTACGATGATAAAAAAGTTTTATTATATAAACGTTATACAACATTATATAAACATACTAATACTACAAACAATTATTCTGTAGTGGCAGAACCGATACAAAACCTTAGTTAGACGTAGGGGTGTGTATTTCGCGATTTACGAACTCTTTAGCATAAAGTCTTACGAGAAAGAAATAAGACGCGGTTCAGTTTTCTACAAAAACTATAGTTTGTTAAAAACGGGACAAAATTATTTTTACATTGTTATTAAAACGACGGTAGGCCCGGTAAATCTGGTGTGACTGGTCGCACAGCACACAATTTCTCTTACTTTTAGAGTGTTTTGTGCCTGTCACACCAGATTTTTTGTGTGGACATATATTTAGTTTCCACCGACATAGAAGTATTGGAATTCAAAAAACTGAAAAAGTACATCAATAAAGTATTAGTACTCTTTGGACGATTTTGTTCAAAAGCTTAGTGTCCCCCTGCCAGTGGGGTGCTTAACTTAAATAAAAAATTTCAACCTTCTAGCTCTTTTCATTCTTGAGATATTTTTTTAAAGACACACACACACAAACAGACAGATCATGTCGCGAAAACCACTTTTTTGGATTCAGGGGACCTCCAAACGTGAAGAATGATCAAAATCTCGACATCGAATTTTTGACAAGAATCCAATACTTTCTCTCTATATATTAACATATATAGAGGCAAGAGAAGTAAAAAACGGTACTGTTCCGTTCAAAATGGTTCGTATCGTTGCCCTAATTAATAAAAAAAAGATTTTTCTTAATCTGATTATTTTTTAAATACAAATACAATTTTTAATAGACACAAAGTCATTAGAAAAAATTAATTCATAGCTACAAAGTAGAGAAATTTTTATACATAGTTTAAAAAAATTGATTTGATCCTAAAAATAATTTTGTAATATCAAAAGAAACGAACGGTTATTTATTTATTAAATTATACAAATCCTTTCATATATGAAAACATTTGGGTTTCTCTCACTGTTAAAGAAATTAATCTTTAAAAGGAAGAGAGGGAGAAGTAATCTGATCTAAGGGATGTCTTTGGGGGAGGGGGGGGATATCTCCAAACCCCCCCTCCCCCCCCGGATCTCAAGATTTTCATAAAACTTCAAAATATTTTTATTCTGTGACTTTTAGGAGACCCTATTGATCTTTGGGTTTTTATGGGGGTCGATCAGTTGCTGTCAACTTAATATTATCTGTCTGTCTACTGATAATTGCCTCTTCAACTATTAACTAAATATTTTTTATATAAATGTAAAGAACATTTTGTATATGAATATTATTTAGTTAATAAGTTAGAGAAGCGATGACGCAGTTGATATTTGTTTGAGCTTATATTAATATATCTTAAGTGAAGAGCAACTGACGAAATTTTATTCAACTATCTGAAGACTTCTAATAATTAAATATTATTTAATTATAGGGTATTTTTTAAGTTGAAGAAATTTATCCTTGAATTTCCAAACCACTTACTTCGATTAAAACAATTTTTGACATTTTATGAAAATTTCCTGAGATAATTGTCCTTTTTATTTTTTTCCCTTTAAATTTGTTTAAAAAAATAAATTTTTTTTAAGGTCTTTTTCGGCATCTAAGGCCATTTAGACCCCATCCCTATTTATTTCAAATGATTTGTAGTCAAATCAAATGAAATAAATTTTTCTCACCTAAAAATAAATTTACTTACAACGTTAGGACTAATGTGGCCTGTAATGACAGAATGCCATTCATTTGATTTATCATCGCCTTTTGTGGGATATTTCTGTTTATAAAAAGCATTGAATTGAGTTATTGGATAGCCACCAGTGTCGACTACTTCCCATAATAAGAGAGCAAGAACTGTAGAAGGATGAACCGTCACATTAACAAGAGCTGGAGGTGGCGCTGAAACAAATATACATTTATTTAATTTTATTTTTAAGAATAGTTTCTTGAAAATTTATTCATCTAATTAATTTTGAACTTCCTTATTGGTAATTTTCAGCCAATTAGTTTTTTTTTATAGATCCATTAGCAATTTACTTCAAGGACAGCTATAAATACATACTTGTTTATTTCATATAAAAAAATGTAATAAACTGTTACATAAAAATATGCGATTTTAATTTACAGAAAAATTTCTTTTAAAATATAAAATAAAATTTAAGATCAATGTATCAGTGTGCTTAAAATAAAATATTATCTTGTCAAAAGTTTATTGAGTTGATGCTCCTTACTGGGTTCAAAATCAAGATAAGACCAAATTCACTCTTACTCAAACCAATCTAAGTGAGCCGAGGGAAGTCGGTCAAGAAAAAGGTAGATCAAGAACCAAGGAGGACAAAATACAGTAGAACCTCGCTTAGCGAGCAACTCGCAGAAATTTGCATAACGAACAAAACAAATTGTAAAATAATGACTTGCTTAACAAGCGTCGTTTCGCATAACGAGTGGCGAAGAAAGGGAACTCCCATATGTGTCATGGGAGGGTAGCTCTATGAAAGAATGTTTTTGTTTCGCATAACGAGTGTTTTTCGCTTTACGAGTATGATTCTGGTACGAATTATGCTGGTTAAGCGAGGTTTCACTGTAGTCCAATCAAAAGTAAATTTTTTAAATTTAATTATATGGTTTTATCCTCAAGTGATTTCTTTTATAGGAAGATAAATCTTGGGATATGTAGGTTTATTTTCAGTTAAGTCTTTTGGATATATTTGAAATGGAAATATTGGAGATTCTGTATTGTTGGATTCGATACTCTCAGTCAGATTAATATATCTATATGAGATATAATATCATTTCAATTAATTATTTATTAAAGAATTGAGAATTATTATTTTTCATTTTATAATAATGAAATTAATTTAACGGATAAAAATGATAAACTTACTTCGAACTTCGACTTTGAATTGTGTTCGAAAAATATCACTATCTTCATTGTTTTGAGTATTAGTACTTTGTCCTTCTAGAGTGCAAGAATAAATGCCTGCATCTTCTTTATTGAGATCTGTCAATGCGAGACCACCATCTGGTCCAATCATGCTCTTGCTTAATTTCTCTTCAACTCGTCCGTTTCTCACCCACATGACATCCTCCGAATTACCCAAAGGTATCGATGTCTCAGGATCCGTACAGGGTAACGTCAAATTCTCACCTAAATCAACAGTCAACTCTTGCAATTCCGGAGATTCATTTGCAAAACAATTGCCTGAAACTATTTGTATACATGTTAAAATAATTTTAAAAAAAAATTTAATGTTTTTATTTACATACCTTCGACTAATACAATCAGGACGAAAAGATCTATAATATTTTTAATAATCATTCTCCCATATCAGTGGGAAATGCCAAATTGATGCGTTGTAAAGTCAAAATGCCAAATGTAAATAGGGTGGTTGGTGTGTAAATACCATAAAAATGGAAAATAACATGGTGAATAATGTTAATAAATTTGCAAGGGGTGAGTTGAGATAAATGCTTTTCCCGAGTGGCAAGTGATGTTAGTTGTATAAAGTTAATGACAGAATTATTGAATGAAAGCAAATTGAGAACGCTCGAGACATCTAACGGCGAGTTGGGAAGCTCTCTCCGAGGCGGCGGCAACAATACGAGCGAAAAGCACGAATTTTGCCGGAAATTGTCGAAAACTATTCTGGAAAAATATAATATAATACTTGATTAATTAATAAAATTTTCAATTATAAGTGGATGGGAATAAATGACATAAAATTGATAACATATAAATGTAAGTTCGGATTGCTAGGCTGTGGAGGGTGACAGTGGCGTCATTTTTCAACTTTTTTCTTGGAGGGAGGGAGGCAAATAATTTTTTCTTAAAATTCACTTACAAATAGGTATCTAAAATTTGGCCAAAAGATATTAAATTTAATTAATTTTTTTGTTTTTTACAGTTTATAGTTTTACAGTTTATATTCCCTATATACCTAGATATATTTTAAAATATTTTATTTAGAACAATATAAAATTTAAAAAGGATCAGAGTCCTAGGGGAGCAGGGAGCAAATGCCCCCGCCCCATGACGCCACTTTGGTGATTGGACATCATCATGGGCGTAACTAGGGGGATCCCGGCGGGGGTCCGCCCCCCCAGAATGCTTCCTGACCCAAGAAAAATTGAGACAATATGGGTCCTTACATGTCCCCCGGAGGATGGCTGGTCCCATGGCCCCCTCCAGCCAAATTCTCTAGCATCTCACAACATTTTCTCATCCTCGGGCAGGCAAAAGTTGAATCAGTCGCAATCCTGGGATTTTGTTTTGGAAAGAATGGCAGGGGAGGGAGGTTAGAATTTTTTTTGTAATAAAAAAATTCAGTCCTCCGATAGAGGAATATTATAAAGTATACCTATTGAAATAAAAAGTTTTTTTAAGCCGAATCCAAAATGTAAGTTTAGGCCCTCTGGGGGGCTAGAGTTCCCTTAGCCCCCACCCCCGAAGGGATCGGGCCTGAATTGGATGAAATATATTCACACAAAACTTTTAATGTAGACATATATTTTTGTTAAAGAATTATATATATCATGTGTTGGTCCATGAGGTAATTATGAAAAACATATAACCAAGTATTTATTAATTTAAATAAGCGAAAAATGTAGGTACCGCCAGGAGTCGCACCCCGACTCCCGGCGGTACCTACATTTTTCGCTTATTTAAATTAATAAATACTTGGTTATATGTTTTTCATATATTTTTGTTTAAAAATGCATATCAGCTCTGATTGCAATTCTAAGCATCATTGAGGGTTTGAAGTATCACTTCTCCAAAAAAAATCCAGCATCAGAAAGTTCAGCGATAGCCAAGTTTACCCTTAAAACGAATCTAAGAAAATATTGATAATCCCCTGGTTATTTTACCCTAGACACGAAAAAGACCTTACATAAAAAGAAAATCCTAAATTTATTTATGTTTCTGGTAACCAGGAAACAATTGATTTTTTCAAATAAACAACTTTGAAAAGACCAGTCTTGAAAGTGAAACTCAGTCCAAAATTAAATTGCTAAATATGTCGCAAACTCTTCCGGAGAAATGTTACCCAAATTTAGCGCAGCAACCATTGGTGGCCATGCATCCACCACCAACTCGGTATACCATCACGGAATGGTACATGAACTCGAAGCAGAGGTTGCGCACCTGCGAGGATCAACAACAGCTAGCAGAAAGAGTGTTAGCACAAAGTGATCTACTCGGCGGCATCATCGACGATGCCACTAGGGTCAACAAGCGAGAGGTATATCCTTAAACTCTTCAAATCCTTTTTAAAAATTAGATTTGAAATTTGGTTGAAAACCCCAAGGAAGCTTGAATAAAATGGCACTCGGGTTTCTTAATGTTAATAATTCTTCTCCTGTTGACAACATAAAAACAAATGCAAGGAGGAATTATTTCATTCATCCTGGTGAAGGGGCTGGACATCAAAATAGCAGCAGAGTAAATATAGTCAAAAAAGCACTTAATCATTTTGTTTTATTTCACTTTAAATGTAGTTGCATTCCTACAAACCCTCAATATTAAAATTGTAATTATTTTGGGGGTAGATGCTATTGAAGTTGCAATCAATAAGATAAAGTAGAGCACAGGCCCGTAAACCAGGATTTTTTCGGGGGGGGGGGTGGAAATTTTGGAAAATTGGGGGAGTGGGAGGTTTCTATAATTTTGTTCAATGACATTCATTTTAACAACAAATAAACCATAACAAAGCTCTGTCAATACCGTAAATATCATTCTAATGGAATATAAGAAAAATTTCGGAGTCAAGTTAAAAAAAAAATCGGGAACGGGGGGAGGGGTAAAGCCCCCTGAGCCCCTCGATATTTTATCCAGTTGAGAGTCTATTAAGGAATGATTAATTCATTGCCAACGAGTTGGCTAAAACATTCACCTTATAAAAAGAAAAATACTAATATATGTAGCTACACACGGTCTCTAAAAATTACAACATTATGCTTCAATAAAAGGACTGAAGACGGACCAATAAATTTCGTTCGAAACATCTCTTTCGGCTTCGGCATTTAAAGTCTTTCTTTAATTGCTGCCCCTGTACTTTCTCTTCCCGATTAAAATAGTAATTATTACAGAAATAAATTAAAAAAAAAAAAAAAAAAAAAAAATACTCTGGTGGCGAGAAGTTTACGATCAATTCAAGTAATGAACCTATATATTGTAAGGATGATTCATTTCGCCAAAGGAAAATCGATTCTTTCATTTGTATGATTACGAACAGTGAGCGCCACAATTAAGTGCTAGTCTAGAAGGTTGAGCGGGGAAGCTTTTCATCTTGGAGCAGTGGTTTCCAAACTTTATGTTACAATCCACTTTATATAAAATTTTTTTTTTTATTTATTATTTTTTCATAAAACTAGCATTCATTTAGAAAATTGCTCGCTGTGACTAATATTCGCGCTTCCCCTTAGACTAGTCGGCGCCTCCCTAGGGAGGCCGGCCTCACAGTTTGGAAAACGCTGTCTTAGAGCGTGATGTATCGGTCTCATTCTCAGCAAAAAAGTGAGGAAGAGATGCGCCAAAAGAAATTTTCACTTAAAAAAAAACACCGTTAAAACAATAGGCTTTAGGAAATTAATACCCATATATAAAATTGTTCTATGGAAATTTAAAATGGAAAAGTTTAGTTTAAATCAAAAGATTATATGGGAATTATTATATAATATATAATATAAATAAAATGCCTTTAATTATATGCTTATAGTTTCAGGAAATCAGTCCGAATCGGGTTGTGCAGTATTTCTATTCGGACTGATGATGAGTCATTAAATAGATCTCTAAACGTCTCCGGAATCGATAAGCATATATTTGGCTGAACCTGTTCTGATTTAGAATTAATTAAAATATTCACAGCCACCAAATAATCACTTGAACAAAGGTTGTATAGCTATAAAATTTCCAAATTGTTGAAACGCCTGCCGATAGGCAACTAAAAACACTTATATTAAAAAAGATTGTCTAATGATAAGGCAAATCAACTGGTTTGTTTCCCAAAAAAAAAATCAAAAAGATCCAACACTTTCGCAATAAAGAAATAATTGATAAAGGAAGAAAAATGTATAATGAGGCAACGATGATCTTGGCAAAGTGTTACTGGGTGTTTGAACCTTGGACGGAGGTAGAGATGGTCCTGATGGTCAGGCTAAGTGATTCGCTTCCCGCTCTGATTTTTACTTTATCTTAACTATATAATTATTATATATAGAGTGAAAATATTGGATGTCATGTCAAAAATTCGATTTCGAGATTTTGATGGAAATGCACGTCTTGAGAACCCCTGAATCCAAAAAAGTGGTTTTCCCAACATGGTCTATCTGTGTGTGTGTGTGTGGTCAATTTAAAGCATGAAGCAATTGAGCTAGGAGGTTGAAATTCTATATTTAAGTTAGGCACCCCCCTGCAGAGTGAAAATAAGCTTTTAATCAAAATTGACCAAAAAATACTAGTACTTTATTGATGTATTTTTTCAGTTTTTTTTTTTTTTTTTTTTCTCAAAATTCGCTCCAACGATTTTGATTAAAATTCATAAATCAATTATTTAGATTATCTTTAAAATGTGTATTATCATTTTGCCCTTGAAATATTTTGAAGGAAAGATAGGAGAAATGGTTGCTACAAAAAAAAAAAAAAAAAAATATATATATATATAAATAAATATTTTTCCGTTTGTAAATTTTACATCTATAATTCAAATGTACCGTACTGTTGGAAGCTAAATATGTCTCGACACAAAAAAATCTGGTGTGACTAGCACCGAACACATTCGATAAGAGAAAGTTGGGTGTTGTGCGACCAGTCACACCAGATTTTTCTAAATTACTTTCACTACTCCGGTAATGAAAAACGTCTAAAAAAGTGTCCATTTTAAGTTCAAAAAATTATACTAAAAATATCTCAGAACTTTAGTGAAAATAACCTGGGTGCAAGAGCGGATCTAGAGGAGGGGGGGGGGGAGTTCTGGTGTGATAGTCACACAGCACACAATTTTCTCTTCATTTCGGTAATTTATAGGTGCATTCTTTACTTGTTTACCAGAATATATAAACAAATCAAATTTTTAAGTATTAAATTAGATAATAAAAAAATATGTATATTCATCAAAATCTCGACATCGAATTTTTGACATGATCGCAATACTTTCTCTCTCTATATATATTAACATATATTTAGAGGTAAGAGAAAATAAAAATCATAACATGGAGATTACATTTAGCCTTAATGTATATCGATATTAATATAAAGTGGAGGAAAAATTTTTTTTTTTTAAATTATTTTTTAATTAATATGTTTAGGTGGATAAAAAATTGGAACTTAAAATTTCTAACATCGAGTATTGGAAAGATGAAAATGAACGTCAGAAGAAAGAGGTTTGTTTGGAAGAAGAAGCTCTCTGCACCTACAAAGATAGAATTATGGATTGCTTAGCGAATCTACGAGAAAACGGTATCAGAATATGCAACAAGTGTGTTATTCTCAGGTAAGAAATCAATATATTAATATTGATATTAGGGTGTATGAAATTTACAACGTCTCCCTTACTCAAAACATGAGAAAGTAATAAAATATAAATATTCTCTTGACTATATAGTAACCTATTTATTATGCAAAGTGCTGAAATAGCGAAAAATTTGGAGAAAGATAATGGCCGTCGCAGGGGCGTTCCGAGACAGTTGGAAGTCTGGGGCGTCACTAGAAGAGAGGGCCTTTATACATTTTGTACCAGATGTGTATATTGATATTTTTCGGGGGGGGGGGGGGGGGGGGGGCGAACTCATTTTTAAATATCTCCCTTCTCCATACACAAAAATATTTTTAAAATACCTTATATCTCAGAACCCTGAGAGACTATCAAAGACAAATTTTCAAAAAAAAAATTTTTTATCTAAATTTTTTGGTTTCCCCTTGAGACCTGAGGGCCCCGGGCCCTTTCAAAAGGAGCGTACAAGTATTACGTAACGCAATTTTTGAAGATTTTTGACCCCCCTCCCCCATGTAACGCGCCGTAACATTTTTCTGGACCCCCCCCCTAGACGTCACGTAACGCTCAAGTGGCCATTTTTATCTAAAAGTCACAATTATGTTGCGCAAGGTATCGGAAAGTCGCTAAAATACCAGTTAACGCGTTACGTAACGCGTTGTTCAAACCCCTCCCCCCCTTGTAACGCATGGTAACGTTTTTTTTATCTAAATTTTTCAGTTTCTACTTGAACCCTGAAGGCTCCGGGCCCTTTCAAAGACAAATATTTGGGGCCCTATGCCGGCTCGGAGCCTGCGGCGTAGCACCTCCTCCCCGACCCCCCTCCCTCGTTACGCCACTGGGCCGACGACAAAAGAAAAGTTCCGTGAAAAGAGGAAATAATAATATTTGAAATAACTATTAGATAAATTGTTTGGTAATAAGTTTGTAATAAGTTTTTATATGTTGGGGAGGGGGTGTTTCAATATAGCCCCGGGTTCTCGGCGACTCTGACTATAGAGAGAATTTTCACACTCTTCTTTTTCTCTCTCTCTTTTTAAAAATTTTGACGTATAAGAATTGAATCTAAAGACGGAAGGACACAAATTTCGATCGAATCACAAGAAAAAGATGGCAGTGATGGATTGGTTCAATTATTTTCGAACGCGAACGCGAGTGTGTAATAGCATCGATCGTCGTGAATAGCGGCGACGAAGAGCGAGGAGGATGACTCAGGGCACAACGCAGACCAGCACAACCACGGACGCTTCGATTTGATGCGATCGATATAACATAACAACAACACAACTAACTTTGTTTATACACAATATGATAGCAACGAGGAAATGAGATGAGAACCATTCATCAGAGTGATAAAGGCGAGGGAGGGGGAGGGGGGGGGGTAAGGGGTCGAATTTGAAAGGATTAGATAGAGGCCTACAAACAAACAGCATGTAATTAAAATAAATAATTACGCCTAATAATAACGAAAAATAAATCTAAGTCAATCAATTTATATTTTGTCCGGTATTTTTTTGAACACGTTTATTTTCAGGTGGGTGGGGGGGACAAATTTTTTCTAGTATGTTTGTGTAATACAGAGGCGAATTCAGGTGAGGAGACACGTCTCCCCCTCGAAATTTTTAAATATTCAATATATTTTCGCGTTTTTAATCAAGTTATATTCAAAGATTATTTATTAAAGAAGTTAATTTTTCGTAAAAAAAAAAAAAAATTAAAAAAAAAATTAATTAATGTATTTGTAAAAACAAAATGATGCAGAAATAATAAAGATAAATTTAAGAATTAAGTGTCAGACCTGACACGTGGTAACTTTCATGGGAATAATACTGAGATGGTTTTCCATTTCCTTCCTCAGGTGGAGGCATCTCAAATAGAGTTCGATAATTTTTTCTCTATGAGGTGGATTTGTTTTTAACTCAGGATTATAAGCTTATCCCCTCTGCTAATCGCCTTCTCAATAATTATTATAGTTTGCTTTAAATTCACTACGGCAAAAAAATGCTAGGTCCAGGAGTGGAAACTAATAGATAACGCAAAACACGCGGGGCATGCTGGTTACGGATATTCAAGGGGTTAGTCTCACTGTATCAAACATTCAGAACAAAAGAAAATCATGTAGAAAAGTGGGGTTTTTTGAATTTAATGTAATTAAAAATTTTATTATTAATTCTATAAAGACTTTAAAATTAGAAGTTAAATTGTAATTTTTATCTGGGGACTCCATTCTGGTAGTCTAGCTCAAACGAGCAACTCAAGAGCTGCACAAATTCTAAGTTCATTTCTAAAGGGACCCACACTGGCAAAAATGTCACTCAAAATTTTGTAAAAAAATATTGAGCTACATTTTTGTGTAAAATATTGAATGGTCCCCCCCCCCCCCCTCACTACACCAAATTATTGTACAACATTTCATAGTCGATTAAACTTTACGCGATGGAAGGACAAAACTTTTTATGTAATTTTAATAATTTTATAGAAAATGAGAAAGAGGATAATGCAGCTTTTTATTTATTTTGGCCGACTTTTCGGTATAAAGTCGTGCCCTGCCTTGGGAGCAAAATTTTTTATAAATAAGAAATTATAAATAATATTTAAGATATTATATATATCGCGTAGGTAAGCCGTGAAACGGAGATTTATATAATTAGATATTACTTCATTTACCCGAAATTTCATGAGAAAATTTTTTATAAAATACTCATAGCTGGGTAATACGTAGAATGAATATTAAAACAATCTTGAAAAAGATACCATTTGATGTGTGTGAAGAACTCGATTCTGATGTATTTTCCCAAATTTTTGTCCTCGAAGAAGGGTGCGACTTGCTTCCGAAACGTCAGCCAAAATAAATAAAATTTTTATTTTTTCTACCTATATTATTATTGTTCTCTTCTACTTTTTTTTTTTTTTACTTTGACAGAGCATCCAAGAGAAGAAATCGTCTAATCGAGAGTATCCAAAACATAATTGCACGAAAAAAAATAAAAAATTTTTGACAAATGAAGTTCGAACTGACTATATCAAATTTCTTGTATTGTGTTCATGAACACCTTTCTCCATTCAAGTGTTGGAAGAGATAATTTTTTTTTTTTTTAATATACTGAACTTTGTCAAATTTGCAGAGCAGGTCGCATCGGAATTGATCTCGTGAATGACGACGTCGAAAGGGAATTACTCAAAGAGGCGGATGTCATGTTTGGCGCTCAAGCCCTGCTCGTGAGAGCTTTGGAGCAAACCACTGAGCAAATTCGACTGCTCCGTTCGGCTCGATACTTCCTCGATCGAGATCATGAAGATAAATGCAATGTACTCAAAATTGACGAGGCTTGTCGGACTCTTGAATATACCAGTCTCAATTTGAGCATCTATCATGGAGTTTATCCTCTTGATCCATCGTAAGAGATTCAAATTTTTATTTTATATCTTCAAGCGATCCAAGTCATTATTTAATACATTGGTAATATCAGAAAATTATCTAAACTTCCTTCATTTAACGTTTTGAAGAAGTTTTAGGAATATTCGTGTGCTTGGGTAAATAAATTGCAAATTTCGAGGCGATCGATTTCATGTAATTAAATAATCTCAGAGAAGAAGGGGAGGAGAAGAAAAAATAAATGGAGTTGATTTATTGGGGGTTGAAGATTAAATAGAGGCTAACAGGAGCAGGTGAATGTAGACAGCCAGCATGGAATAAATAAAACATTTTTTAAATATCGTCGACGTTTCGGGAACTCATCGCTCCCATCTTCAGCACGATAAAAAAAGTTGTTTTTTTTATTCTATACTGGCTATATTCATCTGCTCCTTTTAATTATCCATCGAATTTCTTCTTTTAAATTAGAGACCTCTTTTTCAGATCAAAACAATTTTATTTACACTTCGGTATCTCCAATATTCAGGACAAAGTTGTCAACAAATTTTATTTTTCTGCCTCCTTCATTTGTTGAAAAAGAGTGTATAAATTTGAGCTATGCACTAACCATTATCAGGTTCTAATATTATAAAATAAACACTTTTTTTTAAGCCTATCAAGAGAAGGAGGCAGAGAAATAAAATTTTTTTACAACTTTGTCCTGAAGATGGGAGACGGTTAGTCGTCAAAATAATCAGGGGTGAGGACAACCCCCTCCCCCAGGGGAGAGGATGTTTAGCATACATTTATTTTAATTGGATTGGCTACCAATTAAATTGAAATAGATGGGAAATAAATGAAATCAATGGCCTTCGATGCCGAAAAAGACCTTAAATTAAATTAAAAAAAAACTTTAAGAGAATAAAAATCCCGAAGGATTCTTAATGGGAAAGAGGAGAGTTCCTTTAAGAAAATGATAATCTCTCTACCAGGAGAAAATCCTAGTTGCGTCACTATACCTAACGAAGCCCGAGTAAAAATGATTAAAAATGATGGAGGGATACACACGCCCGCAGCAGGTCTGCATATGAACCTTGAGGGACACACAGGGATATACACGTCAACACCAGGGACACACATTTTTCTTCTGGTCATTTTCGATCTACTGTGTGTGTACCTGGTGCGGGCGTGTGTATCCCTGTATGTCCTGGTGTTTCCCTGTGTTTTCTCAAGGTTCACAATTGCAGACCTGCTGCGGGCGTGTGTATCCCTCAATCATTTTTAATCATTTTTTCGGGAGGCAAAGTTATATTTAAAAAATTGGGCTGAAATAAGTCTTCATTCTCTAATTAAATAACGATTTAATCACAAGTTGCATTAGTGTGAAATATCATATTTAGATTTGGTTTAACATGAGTTTCTTTTATGTCTCTATTATTGACATAACAAGGAATGCGATGATCTAGAAATTTGCAATTCTTAATTAGGGCTCATAGTTTAAGTTCGCTTGGCTCCGCCTCTACCGGTAAAAAGGGTCTTTCTTTTAACTGAGATAATTCAGGAGGTCGTTTGGGTCAAAAGAAAGAAAAGAGTTCCTATAAACTCATGTCCGATAACGCTTCTTTCACCGCCTCTTTTTAAGATAAATTTTGAATAATTACCGACTCGGCATCGCGGGAATGGGGCGAGGACAGAAGAAGAAGAGTTGAATAATTATTTAAATATTAATTTATATCTCTGGAACTAACAGGGGGATGTATGGCTGTAGAGTAGATGTTGAAGAAAGAATAAAACAAGAAGAAATGCACTAGTTTCTTTATTGAGATCAGCCCACTGCTAACGTTTCGGTCTCAGATTTGATGATGGTCCAAACTTAGGACCGAAACGTTGGCCCTGGGCTAATCGCCATAAAGAATCTACTTCTTCTATCTTGGCCTTACCACTCTATGCGGATTCGGCAAAATTAATTTATAAAAAAATGAGACCGTGAGAAAAGCAAGCCGGGTCGCCTCACGGCGGGATATGAAAATGGGGGAAAAAGGGCTGGCATAAAGGAAAGGAAGAAATGCCAGCCTTAGCTCGGGCAACTCGTGGTCGCCATCCACGTACTCACTAGAAGTGAAAAGAGGCCCCTGAGTGTTCTATAAAAAAACTACATTGGCTGCATTTCTTCTTGTTTTTGTCTTTCTTCAAAAAAAAAAAAAAAAAAATAGTGAGTTCCGTTCGAAAAATTCAACTCAATCGATCCAGTTATTGCAAAGAGAGAAATTGTTTTTTATTTTAGAAAAATTAAAAGGTGGATATCTAATGGGAGAAGCGTTTCCGTACATATGTTTATTGGATGTGTTTCTTTATTTTCCACTCCTTTGAATTATCTCAGCACATTTAAAGAAACACCTTTTTTTTTTTTGTATTAATTAATTTTGCAGAGATATCACTCAAGATGAATGGGAGCGATTTTCAATTTTATCGATTGACAAAGCTGCTAAAGTGGTAAATAGTGCACGACCTTTGAGAGTTTATATCGATACTCTCCTGAAACAAGTGATTGATGATTTGAATAATCAAAAGAATGCAACGAATGGAGCTTTCAAAAGGCGTATCCACGAGACCAGAGAAGCTAAAGAAAAACTCGAAGCGGAACATCGCGAAGTAAGTTATCAATGAACTTCCGGTTTTCTGGTATCACTTCAGAAAGGAAGCAGTTGAATATCTTCTCAATGAAGGAGGAAATATCCGAATTTAAATTAGTAATGTTCAGGGGCGCCGGAACGAATTTGAATCAGGGGGGGGGGGGGGGCAAAAAAATTTTTTTTAGAAAATTAAAATAATTTAATATGTTCAAATAGTATAAAACAAAAACAAATCTACTATAAAACTTTAAAAATTTTAAATAAAATCACACTTTTAATAAAATTAAAATTTTAAAAAATTTGGTAGTGATTTTTCAAAAATTTTTTGGAAAAAAATGAATTTCTTACTCTTTTAATTTAGAAGAATTTATTTTTCAAAAGTAAAAATAGGCCTATATCATTTTTAATAATAAATGAAATAAAAGAAGAAATTTTGCCCCCCCCCTCTGCCCCCCCAATGTACCCTTGCCCCCCCCCCCCAGTTCCGGCGCCTATGGTAATGTTTATAAATTTTCCGCAGTGGCTAAGAAAGCTGATTATGTGATAAAATTTATCTGGTTTATAATAGAAATTTTTTTACAAATACAAATTTATTCTCCTTTCTGGATTTGTGGTTTGATTGATTTTTCAACTTAATAATATATTATTCATAATTATATTTTCCAAAAATAATTAAAATCGCTCAACATGTATCCATGGGCGTAGCCAGACATCTTGTTAGGACGAGAGGGGAGGAGGGTATGCAATTAATATATACATAGATTATTAATTATTTATTATTAAGCTCTTTAAAAAAAAATTCACAGTGGGAAAAATATATAGATCTAAGACTTATTTGTTTTTAATAGACAAAAAATTTTCAGGACAAGTCGGGGGGAGGGGTATTGACCCCCCACTGCTCCCCGCTGGCTACGCCCATGCATGTATCCTTCATTTATATTTAAACATTATCTTATTAATCGGTAGAATATTCAAATTAAAAAGTTGTGCCATTATTTGTATAATTCTTCTATTTAAATGAATGTTAATATTAAATTATTTTATATTTTTTTTAGGTATGCCAAAAGGCAAATGAAATGGTAAGAAATATCACTCGATTAGAGAAGTCAATCGCTGAACACGAAGGATTTATGGCATTGGCGCATACACGACTTGGTCACCGAGCTCAGAGACCAAACAACGAACTCTGCAGGTCAGTATGAAGGGGTGAATTAAAAAAATAATTCATACATTTATTAATTGGAAATCGGGCTAGTCAAAAAACTATTTATAATATTTATCTAAAGATCAAAACCTTTAATATTTTTAAAATTTCTCAAATCTCTTGAAATTAAAATTCATCATTAAACATTTTTTGTCGGACAAAAAGTCAAAACTTAGAGGAGAGAAAAATTTGGTGAGGTAAGTCAATTGAAGAAATTTGTCGACTCACCTCCCCTCTAAACAAGAATAAATTAATTGATACGTCAAATAAGAATACCCCCCCCCCTTTTTTTCCCCCTTATTTTTTTTTGGGGGGGGGGGGGGGGGGGGGGGGGGAGGGGGAAAAAAAAAAAAAAAAAAATAATAATATTTAGCGAGTTTATTTATTTTATTTTAATTGTTACAGAGACGAAGTGGAAACGCAATTGGTATCTGAAATAAAAGATATAAGAAATAACGTAACATTGCTTCAACAATTGCTTATTGAGGTAAGTGAAAAAAATCGGAAAATTTAAATTAATAACAAGCCGGCCAGTCTCATGGTCCTGATCATGAGAACTAGAAGAATTTGGCTGGGGGGGGGGGCATGAGACCAGTTATCTTCCGATGGGCCTGGAAAGCCCCATATTTTCTCAATTTTTCTTGGGGCAGGGAGATTTCTGGGGGGAGGGGGCACCCTCTAGTTAAGCCCAAGGCATTGATGCTAGATGGGGGAAAGGGTTAAGATTGAAGGGTGAAATTAATGACGACCTTAGCTGGATAATTAGTGATTCATTAGATTTATTGTGAAGAAATTCTAAATTCTATGAAGATCTCTTCCTGTTAAAATATCTAAATATTTATCTAAATTTCTATGAAAAAGATTTTATTGCTTTTAATGCCTGATTTAATGTTTTCTTAGAATTGCCATTAAAAGAGAGGATTTCCTTATTAGCTTGAATTTTAGTTTTTTTCCCAATAAATTTTATGAATTTCAAGTGAAATATCGAAAAATGTGGGTGAAGGAAATTACTCAAATACGGAAAATCTCTCGATACTCAAATTTTATACTTAAGCTAAGCCCACATTTCGTAGACATTTTGAGGATTTTGAATAAACTCGGCCAAAGAATACTAGTACTTTACTAATGTGCTTTTTTTTGATTTTCTAAAAATTAACTCTATCGATTGAGAAACCTAGTTTTTTGATTAAACCACCCAGAGGCAGTTGCGCCACTGCTGAATGATAATTGACCGAATAAATCAAAAACAACCTAGCAAACAGAGGAAGATTTTTTCCAAAAGTAGATGGAATTTTAGAGTCAGAACTACCAAGAAAGGCATACAAATTTTATCAATCTAACTCGTTGCGTTTTCAAGTTATAGACACATATACGTAATTCCAAAAACGACATAATGATATATATCACATCAACTTAAATAATTAAAATGTCGACAGAAAAAATATGGTCTGACAACAAGTTTCCGTTACTGAAAATAAGATAAAGATTTATAGCGTGCGTTTGTTACACCAGATTTTTTAATTAATTCTATGTAATGTAAATGTGAATAATGTAAATATTTAAGGGATGATGAATGGGGAGCCAACAAAAAAACAAAATTTTTCAATTTTCTCTGTCGATGTTTCGAACGCTCATCGTCATCATCAGGATTAATTTAATAATTTTTTAATAAATTCATATTTTTTCAGTCTCAGGCCTCTCTTCGTTATCTACTGAAAACTCAAATTCAATTAGAAGAGGATATAAACGTCAAAACAAACACTTTGAAAATAGATGAAGTTGATTGTATGACGTTACGCGAAGCAATTGGTGAATTCCATGCATTTTAATATTAATAAAATAAAAATATTTGTATGAAATTAAATTACAAGTTGAATGTCAAATATGAAATGAAATCACAAGTTGAATGTCAAACATGCATGCTAAACTAATAAAATAATGAAAAGAATGCACATTGTCTTTTTTACTGCTAATGAATTTCACTAAATTAAGCCATTATCTAAAAACAAAATTGTGAAATTAAAAAAAAAAAAATTGCTTGTGTTAATTGTGTAAAGCTTAATAAAGTTTATAAATGTAAATGTGTTTATATTTTTATTTCTTTTAAGCTAGGGGGACGCCTCCCAATGGAAACATTGAAATGGTTGGATTGCCATAATTTGTTTCAATTTATTTTTGGAGGTAGTAGCGTAACCAGGTTTGAGAGGGAGGGGGCACAAATATGAGAAACCCCCCTCCCTCCCCCCCAAAAAAAAAAAAAAAAACTAAGAACTTTTTCCTATTAAGCAAAAATAAGAGAGTCAATGGGGTCAACTGCGAGGTAAGAGAAAGTAAAAATATCTAATTTTTAAAATTTTATATATATTAAAAATAAAATTTAATTTCCAAAAATATTTTTCTCAAATCTCGGGGGGGGAATTACCCCCTTTACCCCTCCTTCTATCCTTTCAAGTCACATTTCAAAGACTTCAGTCATTATGTTTCAACACAAAATATTCTTATGAGTGCCATTTTTGAAAAGTTGCAAAATAAAGGCAAGATTTAAATGGCCTCAGATGCCGAAAAAGACCTCATAAAAGTAAAATAAATAAAAAATAAAATTTAACATTTAAGTTATGCATATATTATTGTAAATGTATAAATAAATATGCGTGGTAGACTTGATGTATGAGAATAAATAAGCTTTTTCTTTAATTCATCGTAAAACGATCACACTTATTTTTTTTTCATTATTTTAATTCATTTTCACATCGTCAAGATCCTGAAATAAATACGCTAGAATTGAAAAATTAAGTAAATGAATAAGAAATAAATTTTTTTATTGATAGACTTACAGGGTTGATTTTAAAAATTTTAAATCATTATTTAAAAAAATTGATGACTTACTGAATAAATTACCAAAAATTCACTTTCTACAAAAACTTGCAGCATCAACAATTATTTTTCTTTTTTTTTTTTGTTTATTTATCTTTCCAGCAATTAGCCATTGAGGTATATTTTATTCTTAATTTTGTTGTAAATTACTATAAATGATTTAATCTGAAATTTTATTTAAAAAAATCATTATAAACTCAAAAATATATTTGATGTTTTATGGCTGTGGAGTTTTAATCAAGATTCGTAGGGACTTTGCAGCCAGGAGATTAAATAAAAAAACCTTTTATTTAATTTCTATTAGCCGACGCTTCGTTCGCCTATTACGACACCTTCATCAGGGCAACTATTGTCAATTATACACGATCTTAGGTATCCATTGCAATTAAATATACAATTTCTTTTTACTATGATTTGTACAAAAATATTATATTATTATATACTTGCTTCTCGGAGGTCTCTGATTCAAGATTCAAGATTTTGAATCAGAGATCTCCTGGTAGCAAGAATATGATAATATTTTTGTACAAATCAAAGTAAAAAGAAATTGTATATAATTGCAATGGATATTAAAATACCTAAGATCGTGTATAATTGACAATAGTTGCCCTGATGAAGGTCGTAATAGGCGAACGAAATGTCGGCAAATGGAAATTAAATAAAAGATTTTTTTATTTAATCTCCTGACTGCAAAGTCGCTGCGAATTTCGATCAAAAACATATTTTTAAATTTTAACATAAAATGATGAACATTACCTGAAGCGAATGAAAAAGATTTAATATATTTTTTATGGAATAAATAAAAATATATTTTTTAGAAAAAGAAATTGTTCTCTTTTTTTTAATCAAATATTTATTACAATACTCTTTATTGTAAGAAAGAACTTTTAACTTTTAAAAGGATATGGATGATTTTTTTACGATTCGAAAATTCTGGTAAGCATTTCACTCAAATTGACAATATCGAACAAATATTTCACAATTATAGAATATTCAAATTTAGGCTGTTCTTTGGTGACAAATTAATAAATATTTTAAGACTTTTATATTATATTTTGAAAAAGAAAATACTATCCCAATAAACTAAACAAGCTTATTTATATTAATCTTTTGAAATTGAAAGGTTTTGGTATTCATTTTGTTATTCATTAAGTAATGTATCCTGAGTATTCGGTCATTGTAAAAGCAACAAGTCGTATCTAACAAATAAAACTTTAAATCCAGAAGCAATCTATGCGTTTTGGGAAGGAAGACACATAGACTAGACCCTGATTTTAAGTTTTTTTTATTTTTTAGGTTACTTATGCTCCAACAAAACTTTTGACCATTTGCACAAACATATCTTAGATCTTAAGCTCGTCTTACATCTTACAATTGAATTTGAAACGTTGCACCAAGAAGTCTCAAGATCTCTATTTGTGCCTATATCTCAATTTTTTAAAAATAATAATAATAAGGAATATTTATTTCAAAAAAATATATAGCTATTTTGAATACATATTTAGCTTTATAGGTTATGGAAGGCTTAAGGCGAGCTTAATATAAAAGATGAATTGGTGGAAACCGGAATTAGATCTTAAGCTCGTTCTTGAGCCCTTCATATCCTAAAAAGCGAAATGTGGCATTTTAGCTATTCAACTATTTTTATATAGAATATATATATATTTTTTTTTTAATAAATATATCTTATTGATATTATTTATGCGATTGAGGCACAAATAGAGGATTTTAAGACCCGATTTCAAATTCAATTGTAAGATGTAAGATGAGCTCAAGATCTAGGATGTGTTGGTGCAAACGGGCATTAGAAATTTGGAGTAAGATTCGATCACTTTTTAGATACCAAATTGAAATTATTTTATATTAGAGTACGTACCCAAGGTCTTTCAATTTCTTTATTTTTGCTTGTACATTGCCATCTAGTTGAAGGCAAAATTAATATTATATTTAGTGTTTATAAATATTTAAATAATAATTGATATATGAAGTTTAGAGGGTATGGGAGCAAGTAGTTAAACTAGTATAATTTAATTTTCACTTTGCCTCAAAATATAGAGCCAAATGGGCAAAAATAAAATCTGTTTTGAGCTCAGCAGCCTCAAAATATCACTTCTACTAATTTTTCTCATCAGAAATTTAAAGATGGATTAATAAAATTTACTCTAAGTGAAAAGAGCCTGTGCCTATATCCTCTAAATTTCAGTTAGATTCAGCCATTAATATTCCATCACAATATTTGATATGAATATTAATTATATTTACAGAATTTTAATATCAAACTAAAAAATTTTTCAATGGAAATAATTATGTCTTTTTTTTAAATTAAGTGTTATTTTTCTAAAGGATATATTAAATAAATTATATAATTAAGAGAAAATATACAATAGGGTGTTTAAAAATAGAATCACAATTGAAAATTTTATCAATAATTAAAAACTTAACAGCGGATTAATAAAATAGGAATAGAAAGATAATAATTCCTTAATTAATTTCCTTAATCACGATAATATTCTCATATATAAATTATATATATATATTAATATATACATTTCATTAAATATGTCCATGTTGAATATCTTCGCGTTCTGAATCAGGTAAATACATATAAGTAGAAGAATTAGTCAATTCCCAGCAGTGATCTTGACATGCACAATATTTTTGACGGACGGAGGCATCGCCTGGATATTCAGCTGCTTTTTCCCCATTTGGAATATAATGATTCAAACAATAACGATCAAAATAACGTCCAGACTCTACATGGTTCACTGGATTGCGTTCACGTGTTCGACAAACTTCAAGATTTTCTAAAAAAAAAAAAATAATGAATAAATTATTAAGCTTTTAATTCATTAAGAGATATTTAAAAAATATTTAGTTAATCAAAATTTTAATTTTGACACTGGATATTCTAATCATTCAACAAACATAAAAATGTGATGTTAGTGAACTTCCACTTCATGTTATTAATAAGAAATAAGAATGTATGTACACCAAGGTGGCCTTTTGGTTATACCTGTAAAAAACTTTTTTATAAATTCTTTTTTTTTGCTGCTCAAAAATGTTGTACTGTACCTTGACACAAAAGTAAAGATAAATTTGTCGTTTGTTATTATATATTTAAATGTATATTTCAGCTTTATATTAATACTACAGTAGTTTTCAAGATAGTTTAAATAAATTTAGAGCAATTCAGTTTGATGGCTGAAGTAGATGGGAAGTCGGGGGGGGGGGGGGCACACAAACAAGGAAAAAACACAAATTAATAATAACAGATAATTTTTTTTTAATTGTCTATAAAATTAATACAATATGCATTGTATGTTTATATTTATAAAAAGATATTGTGTTTTTGTGTGAACCAGATATCCAATTATAAAGCTTTCAAGCAAGTAGATTTTTTCTTGATTAAAATAAAAGATGTTAAATTAATTTTCATATAGGCCTATATACAGAGTATATATAAGTTATAGTCTATATCAGAGATTCACCACCAACCGGTGGCATCCAAGGGTGCCGAGAGATATGTATTTAGATAAACCAAAAAAAAAAAAAATAAATAAAGAGGCGGAAAAAATAAATGATTTTAACGTAAACGGCAAAAATTTTTCCCGAAGTGCGGGGAAAATTTAGCTTTGCGCTAAAAAAAAGGTCAAATGACGCAAGGGAAAAAAGATTTTTCGGAGGACGGAAAAAATTTCGTTTTACTAGGAAAAAAAAATCTGGTGTGACTGGCGCACAGCACACAACTTTCTCTTACCCTTCGGTAAGAGAAAGTTGCGCACTGTGCTGGTCACACCAGATTTTTTGTGTCGAGATATATTTAGTTTCCGAGAGCACCTTAGTTTCAAACTTGCATTTTAATTGTTGACTGCTTCAAATAAACTATGGTTATTTGTCAAAATTTTAATCTCATATTTGGACATTTTATACACAATATAGAATCGTAAATAAATACAAAATTTCATAAGAATTGGAAAAAAAAATTTTAAATGCCTAAAAAGTTCCAAAGGGGACCCCCTTTTGAATCGAAATTAACATACAAATCCCTATAGGAAATTAACATTGTTCCTATGCGAAGATGAGGTGGAAAGGGAATTTAAAAAGAGTAGAGAGAGACGATAATGTTTGCAAGTGAGAGAGAGACATATATGTTTTCTTTGAAACAATTAAAGACACAAATAAATTTAAAAATAAAAATGGGAATTTAAGGTTGTTCGGATAGTACATCGTAAGTCATAATAGAATCTAAATTTTTTTTTAAATAAAATTAAAAATTTGAATGCCAAAATTCCTTATTATAATTTAGTCGTGACCTATCATAGTTTATAATTGGATTAAGTTAATAATTTAATTACCAAAAATAATAAATGAATGACTTTCGACTTGAGTAGTTTTTCACGTAATATAGAACTGGCAACATTGCATTCATCAACTATCTATTTTAAATCTTAAACGCCTTAAATTTTATTTTATTTAATATATTACAATGTTTAATGCAAATCAGTTTAAACACAATGGACGATTTGCGAGAAAAAATATTGTAAAATTGAAAAAAAAAAAAATGTATCTGACATAGAGATAAGACACTTATGCTATGCGACGTTGCCAGGCTGGTCTGACTCTCGAGAATTCATTATTTTTAAATATTAGCGACTGTCATTTTGGAGAATTTTTTGACTTTCTTGTTAAAATATCTTTAAAAGCGGTCGGCAGAAACTTTTGGTTTTATTTTTAACGTATTCCTCGGAAGTGAATTAATAAAATGTAAGTTTTTTTGTTTTTGTATCATTTGCACAGATGCCTATTTAATTCAATATGTGTGCATTTTGTCGACATTCCCCATAGGCTACATGTTAAATTTCAATTTTTTAAAAAATTAATTACACGATAACCCTGTGTCAGATCTGCTTCAAAATTTTATTTTATACGTATTTGATAGTGATTAATAACATATTAAAAAATTAGCTTTTAATCTACTCAAGTGCTTTAATGTCCGAACAACCTTAAATAATAATTGATTTTTAATCTAAAAAAAAAAAAAGATTTAAATTCCGTTACCATGGCAACCATTTCTATCTTTCCTATGAAGAACAAGAGTAAAGTGGTCTTCAGAAGATTTCAACGGCAAAATGAGAATATACATTTTAAAGAGCATCTAAAAAATAATTGATTTTTGAATTTTAAAAAAAATCCTTGGAGGGAATTTTGAGAAAATCGAAAAAAACTGAAAAAGTACATCAGTAAAGTACTAGTACTTTTTGGCCGATTTTGTTCAAAAGCTTATTTTGAGCGTGTGGGAAGGTACCTAAGTTAAATATAAAATTTCAATCCGGTAGCTCAATTCCTTCATGCTAAAAATCTGTCCACACATACAGACACACGCACGCACACACGCACGCACACACACACACACACACACACATACATACACACAGACCAATTTGCGGGACCCACTTTTTTGGACTCAGGGGACCTCAAAACATGTATATCCATCAAAATCTCGACATCGAATTTTTGACATGATCGCAATACTTTCTCTCCTATATATTTCATATATAGGCTAAGAGAAAGTAAAAAGGAAGGATTCCCCTAGTGTGTAATGTTATTCCCAATGCCGTGGACTTAAAAGGGTTGGAAACACTGATCTATATATAAATCAAAAGAAAAATATTTTTTTATTTAATATTATTTGCTAGATTCAAGAAAGATCCAAAGATGAGAGAGGAAGAGGTGGGGGCCCCCCCCTGAAGATTTGATTATATTAGCTTCAAGAAGAGATGAGACTTTCATCCCAGGGGTATTTTGTTTATGTCTTCGACATATAGCCATATAGACTTTGACGATGCTCATTATTTAAATATGAATTAAAAAAACTTTCAATATTTAAATATGATATATTAGGGTGTCTAGGCACATTTATTTATACCAAATGGTATCCAAATAATTAAATAAATAGGAGTGCCTGAGATTCGAACCCGCTCTCCTGGCTCTAAGACTATCAATATTGACATTTGCTTCTCGGCCATCGGAGGAGTCCTAGGAGATGAGCTCAAAATATGTTTTGCCAATATTAATAAAAATAATTAACAGAACATCATATATAAGGCAGTAAGAAAATATAAATACAATGAATATTGTGTCTCAATATTCTAGTGAAATATTTATAAAATAATTTTCTAAAAATCTTTAATATATAAAGGAAGGCATACAGCGAAACATTTTAGGTAATAAAAATACAAAATATTCACTACAAAGAGCTTAACCTCATCACTCATTAATATAAGTTTGATTAATAATAATAATGTTTTAATAGTTACCTTGAGCTGCATAACGAATACTGCCATCTTCGACCATTACATTATAAAAGGGTTGGCGATGTTGATGATCAAGATTATCCACACCCATTTGCTGAATCCATTCCTGAGAAGCTGCGCATTCAGAGTCCCAACCAAAGATAACACACCGGTAATGAAATTGAACATGCCTCATCACCATACCAATCGCATATTTTACAGTATCTACCCGTTGTTTAGGGACAGGGGGCTAAAATAAAATTTTTTTTTATAAATTAATAAATTAAATTGTATTAAAAATAATTTATTTATAATAAATGATGTTAGGTGTAAGCTAGGTTCTTGGCAATGAGAAATAAGATCCTTAAGTGTTGATAATTTTATAACATTGGTGAAATTCTGCTTAGAAAACAGTTACTTTAAATATAAAAATAAATACTATCTTCAAAAAAGTGAGATGGGATGGGTTTAATCATAGCGCCAGCAATAGCGGACATGGTGATGCTTAATTTCCATCTCACCACCGTTTCGCCATTAAAACCGCCCTTTTTCTTACAATATGTTGATGACGCTATCACGGCTTTGAAAATCAAGGATATCCCCAACTTTTTATATAGCATCAACTTATATAATGACTCAATTAAATTCACTTGTGAAGTAGAGGTTGAGGGAAAAATTCGACATGACGAACAAAAAAACAACCGTTCTTACAAATAATTTAGTATTTTAAGCCCTATTCGAGTGGACGAATACTTAAAATTAATTTTTAGCCCTAATATATCTTTCTGAAGGTCTTGAGAGGTAAAAAGTTCAAAAACACGAACTTTTGGATCCAAGAGGGGTGAGGGGATGTGGGGGGAGGATTTTATCCCTTAAATTGCAAAAAAAATTATTAAAAATAATCGATTTTTTTCGCAATTTTTTCACTGATTTTCTACCTATTCCAGCTAACAGACCCCTCATCCTTCCTTAAACATTCCTCAACAACAACAAAAATATTTAGAATAAAGCAAGTCAGGTGTGAGCGATTCGTCAAGGAGATAGAATAGATCACAGCTTCACGCTGCACAGTCGGTCGAATTCGCAAATATGCGGTTATAACTATTTTTTAGGGGCGTATCTTTACAAATATAAAATTATATCTACAGATTCTTCTATGTCATTCAATATTTGAGAATTCGACCGACTGAGAAGCGTGGAGTTGTGAATCTTCCATCTCCTTGCGAGGGCTTCGGAATTGTTTACACCTGACTCGCTTTTTGATATATATTTTGTTGAGGAATGTTTAAGGAAGGATGAGGAGAGGTTGGGGTTTGTTAGCTGGAATATGCAGAAAATCATTAAAAAATTGTGAAAAAAACAGAAAAATCTATCATTTTTAATGATTTTTTTGCAATTTAAAGGGCAAAATTCTCCCCTTGGATACAAATGTTCATGTTTTTGAACTTTTAACCTTTCTACGGAAGAAATATTAAGGTTAAAAAATTCACTTTCATTCTTCCAAATTAATTAATGTCCCTAAAATTAACGAAAAGGGAAGGGGTGGAAATAAGTAGGGGCTATCCGTGGAAAACGGTACGTGGTGGGGGAGAACGGAGGTCATATTTGGATTCAGGAGGTCATTTTACTAAAGGAACTGAAGAATTATCTCGGGGCTTTTTTTCATCAGTGATATTTGTCATTGAGGCCTTATTGCTTGCGAGTGAGAGCAAGTTATCTAAAAAGTTATTTCTCATTGCCAAGAACCTAGCTTACACCTATCATCATATATTCCACTTGGCACTCCACATCCTTTCGTATATTTATAATAAATACCCCAGATTCTTTTGGATCGTTGATAAGTTGTCTCTCGTATACTTCTAGCATTTGTATAATATGATGTGCTTGTTCTCGTAAACGATCATCAGTTAACTGAAAATAAAAAGAAAATATGAATAAAGGGCGGTGAAAAGACAGTAAAATGGAAAATTAAAAATTTGCCCAATAAGTTTGATTAGGATTAAATTTTTAAACACTTTTTAAAAAATGTGATAGTCAGAGGTGAAAATAAAAAATCTGATTTTCTCGAACTCCAGTCGTTCTTCAACAAGAACATAATGATAGCAATAATATCTCTGACTATTCCTAGACTCCTCTTTAACATTAAAATGAGAGATATTTTTGTGGAAACTCTCCAAAAGAGGAATAAATCCATAAATTAAAATTATAAAAATTTCTCTTATAATCTTTAAATAAGGAAAAACATTTCGGTTTGAATATTGGGGATTAAAGGATTATCTGCTTTATCCCATCAGATATTTCATTAATAATATCAATTAATTAACTACGTTCAAAAGCCAAAATGATTAGTCAACATTTTAAACATTTTCAAATTTTGGAAAGAAATGTTTTATATAAATTTATAATAAATAAATATTTATCAAAAAATCTGGTGTGACTGTCGCACAGCACACAAATCAATTTCATCTAAACTTAGAATACCATACAGTTCAAACAACATCAATATGCTTCAATCTATCACCAACCTATCTTCTTTGGAATCCCGAAGAATATGTAATGATTTTATATTTATTTAAAAACTTCTAAATAATCATATTGATTGTTCATTTTTGTTGGCTCAACTGAATTTTTATGTTCCTCTTTATAATCATAGATCTCATAATGTATTTTCTGTTGGCCATCTTCCTAGTAACTACCTCCTGCATTCCGGCCTAAATCGACTACAGAGAGTGGTAAATAGCATCTCGCGACAGAGCCCAGGGCTTGATATCTTTGAATTTTCCCTCTTTATTATTAGGCAAACATCTAAACATATCATATTCAGCTTTGAGGCTGAAGTGTGCACACTTGTTAAATTGTAAAAGGATTTTTGTAAAGATTTTGGGCTAAGCCCGTGTGTAATAATAACAAATAAATAAATTTAAATTGAATTATATTTTAGTCACATGAGACGGGATGCGAACCCTTGACCCTTAACACAAGAGACAAGAACTCCCTATCCTGTGCTAGGGGTCAGGGGTAAATGATTAAAATAAAAAAAAAAAAAAAAATTCAAATACCTGTAGTTGTAATGCTTTTAATGATTGTAATAGATTATCAAGTTCCATATTGTACAGCATATAATAGCGTGCCAAGTGAAGGATACAAGTGATGTCCATGGGATTAACCAGATGTAAAAGTTCAAGAGCAGAACGAAGTCGAGCTCCACGACCATTCAAATGGGTCCTTTGTCTACTTGCCAATTCCAGGTTTATTGCTATTCTTTCAATGACCTATAATTCAATTATCGAATTAAATTCATTTTCGATATTTTATAACAAGTACATAATATTGTTATTTAATAATAAAATGTTCCACCTGTATTGTTGTGGCAGCTGCCAAAGGAAGTCCTCGCATTGGACAAGCACTTTTAGAATTGTATCGAGGACAATCCCTTTTAGTAATTAATCTTCCCCTTTGAAAGACATCAATATAAAAACATCTGTAATCATTATCATTCCTGAAAAAAAAATAATGATTTTATCATATTAATTTAATTATCCAAGGATTAGCAGTCTAGTATTTGTAAAATTTTAAAAAATCATCAACACTAAAAAAAAATACAAAATAATAAAATAAGCTTAAATTTCTTACTTATAAGATTCTCGCCAGCGAAGAAGGAAATGAGCAGGAAAAATTTACTGGCTCACATTTAATCCCCAAACGTCGAGCGACGCTTTCAAAGACAATTGTTAAAGTAATTGGGATACCCTTTCGATATTCAAGTACCTGGAAATGGAAAATAATTTGATAATTAAAAGGCAAAAGATTCTCTTTTACTTTTAACAATAATAAGGAGAGAGAAAAAAAAAAATTTTTAAATTTTTTTTTTATAAATAATAAAGTTTTAGTTATAATAGTAGTATTATTTAATTATGGGGTAGAAAAAAAAATAGAAAAAAAAAAAAAATTTTTTTTAAAATAATATTTATTTTAATCAGAGACATATATGGGGGGGGGGGGGGAGAGCGAGAGAGCTCGGGTCTCCCCCCCCCCCCCCACGAAATATTTCAAATCTATACAGTACATACGAGTATATGGCCAATATCTATATTTTATGGTCAATTTCAATTAATTGCGTCGCATAAATAAAAGTAATTAAAAAAAAAATGAAATGTATTAATATATAAGCATTTTTTTAATGAAACTTTTGCCTTGAGCGGCCCGAGCCCCCTCGGGGCTCAGGTATTATCCGAAATTTTAAAAATATATTTGTTTATGGGGGGAGGGGGATATTTAAAAATGAGTTCGCTTGAAAAAAAATTCTATATATGCCCCTGATTTTAATCAACGAAAATTGTCG
>JAKCPI010000311.1:0-14363 GCA_023213315.1 Euborellia annulipes | reverse complement strand
AGTTTTTGACACAGTTATACATATGATAGATATTTATTTTAAATTATTAAGATATTTACAATATGTTAAAATTCCCTAAACAGTAATAATAATAATACCTAAACTGTTTTTATAAAATTGCTTTCTTTTGCCATTTGAGATTCCAATTCAAGAAATACTCGACAGAACTGAATTTGCAAGTTCAAGTTGGTTTTCCTTAAAACAAAATAATAATAATAGGACTTTATTAAAAAAGATTATTTTATAGATGCATATGGGTCATTCCATGCCAAATCGACAAATTTTTTTCCTGACCCCCGCGGATTTCGCTGAAAATTTCCTATCTTTTTTCTACCCCTTAAAAGACATTTTTGAGAATTTTTTCAAATTTTTTTTACCCAACTAAAAAAAAGTTATGGATTTTTGAAAAAAAAACTGCTCTTTTTTTCAAATAACTATAACTTATTTTAAAATTGATATTTCGGAATCCCGCAATGCTATACAAATTTTGTTTTTTAATGTAGTTTTCAGAAAAAAATACAAAAATTATTTCAGAAGCCCGGATATATGAAATATTTCAGTTTATTTGAAAAAACCCTAATTTTAAATCGACCATTTTTTTTTTTTTTTTTTTTTTTTAACTCAAAAAAAACTTCAACTAATTCTACAATTACCCCCGTCAAATGACGTTGCATATCGCCAAGAAATTTGAAACAAAAAATATACCTATTGTTTTCCCTAATGATTTTTTTTTTATTATTATTTTATTAACTCTCATAAATTCGAAAATCTAAATAAAAAAAACTTATAAATAAATGAAAAAATCTCTAATATTTACGAATTTTTTATTTCAAGAAAAAAAAAATTTATTTTAGGCCTATTTGTTTTTATTTCTCTTTAAAATTTGTCCACTTTAAGTTTCTTGGAGAAAGGGGGTTCCCCCCCCCCCGGGTGTTCATAAAACTTTTGGGCCCCCTCCAAGCAGAAATCCTGGCTACGCTACTGGTTGAGGGGGTTCGGACCCCAGGCAGTCCGATTTGATTTTATTTAAGCCATTTGGATACCAAATGGCTTGAATAAGAATGCCTGGACCCCAAATACATATATATTCCAATAACGGTCATAGTCAAAAGTCTTATATGGCCTGAGTTGCAGAAAAGACTGTGTAAATGGGAAAAAGTGTGAGTGTTTAAGAAAAAAAAAAAAAAAAAAACGAAAAAACCAGTGTGTCTATAGTTATGAAATATATATAATGGCGTTAAATAGCTTTAATTCTTCATAAGGCAACACCAAACTCAATGGGCAAATCCTGGATTTTCTGGAATTTTTTGCGCCTCCCCTTTTGAGAATTTGGTGTCCCAAGTATTTTTCCTCGACCGTCCATAACGTTCTCTATAAAACTGCAAAATTTAATTTAAAAATGCCTACGGGAAGTTGTTCAAACAGAGCATGACAAACAACAGACAGACGGACAGACGACACTCCGCTATTATTATATATGGGGCATTAATTATATTACACTTCTTATTCCACGCCAACTCGACCACTTTTGAACCCGACCATTTTTGATTTGGCTGAAACTTTGTCATCTTTTTTTTACCTTATTAAAAACGTGTCTGAGAATTTTTTCAAATTTTTTGACCTAGGCAAAAAAATGTTATAGCATTTTCAAAAAACATCGACTTTTTTTTTAAATAACCGTAAAACTGACAAAAATTAACTTATCGGGACGTTTTTTTTTTTTTTTTGAAATTTTTCTCTTTAAATGTACTTTTCAGAAATAAATATGACAAAATTTTACAGATTCATCTTGAACGTTTTTTTTTTTTTTTTTTGACATTTTCGGAAAAAAACAAAAATTTCGGGATGAATGACACTTTTTTTTTATATAAAAACTGATTTTTTCTACAAATGCTCTGAAATTTTCAGATTGGGATTATTTCGCATTCTTTTTATTTTTTTTTGGAATTGAAATTTTTTTTTCTCCGTTTATTTATCATGACGGTGCTCTTAAATTCTTCCAGGATTGACTGAGATTTTAGAAAAACGAAGAAAAGTAATAATAATAATAGATAGAGGTGATGAAAATCGAGAAAATTCCATTTATCCTGAAAAGATTAGAAATTAGTTGTGTATTCAATTTCTGAAGAATATGAAGCAGCAAGTAAAAGCTTAGAAATTCGATTTTCAAAATCTAAACCTATCATCGGTACTCAAAAAGTGCATTCTGTTATACGGGGTATAAATGATTGTCTTATTGTAAAAGATTATTCAAATTCTACTAATCAAGAAAATGTAAATTGTTTAAACAATTAAAAAAATAAAGTTTTATTGTTTAATTTTATTGTACTTTTTTAAGGTCTTTTTCGGCATCTAAGGCAATTTAGACTCCCAGCCCTATTTATTTCAAATGATTTGTAGTCAATTCAAATGAAATAAATTTTTCTCGCTTGGGACGGGAATCGACCATCACCTCTAACTATTATTATTATTATTATTCTTTTCAATTTTCTAGAATCTCGGTCAATCCTGGAAGAATTTAATAGCATGTATCAGTCATGATAAATAAGCTGAAAAAAAAAATTTTCAATTAAAAAAAAAAAATAGAATGCGAAATAATCCCACTCTGAAAATTTCAGAGCATTTGTAGAAAAAATCAAAGTTTTTTATAAAAAAAAAGTGTCATTCATCCCGAAATTTTTGTTTTTTTTTTCCGAAAATGTCAAAAAAAAATCATTGTGTGGTTTTATGAAACCACGATGCAAGTGAAACTTTTTTCGGATCGTAGGCGTTTAACTGAAAGTTTTCAGAAAATTATTCAATTAAGGGTATTAAAATCGCGTTTTTAATCTTAACTTAATAATTGGAAAATGATGAATGAAAATGGGAAATCAATACAGGCTTATTAAAAACTGTGAACGATATTTATTTGGTATTCGCCTCCCTGGACCCCCCCCACCAGCTGGCTCGGGCCCGCCTGCGGCGGACCCTCGCCTTTTCGTAATTATGGGAAACTGGCTGGCTCGGGATCATTTTAAATTATTTTAAAAATTATATTTTATCAATTTAAAAATTGAATTATTAAATCTCACAATTATTTTTTTATAATTCGTTATATATATTAAATTTCAACTTTCTTATTTTTGTCGCCACGGATTGTGACGTCATGACTTGTAGCGTCACGGCACTTGACGTCACGGCCTGTTACGCGACATGCTGATAGAAGAGCCAAAAAATTTGGGAGGATATAATAAAAGTTTCACTTTAAAAAAAACGTTCAAGATGAATCTGTAAAATTTTGTCATATTTATTTCTGAAAAGTACATTTAAAGACAAAAATTTCAAAAAAAAAAAAAAAACGTCCCGATAAGTTAATTTTTGTCAGTTTTACGGTTATTTAAAAAAAAAGTCGATGTTTTTTGAAAATACTGAAACTTTTTTTTGGCTGAGTCAAAAAATTTGAAAAAATTCTCAGACACCTTTTATAAAGTATAAAAAGTTGACAGTTTCAGCCAAATAAAAAATGGTCAGATTCAAAAGTGTTCGAGTTAAAAAAAAAGTACTCATAACAGGTTTAAAAGTCTCGAAATGCTTATGGAAAATACAGTATAAAAAAATATTTGACAGTAGAAATATAATTAAAAAAACATAGCTTTGATATAAATTACCTTGTATAAGAGGTGCAATTGGAACAAAAATATTTGAAATTTGTAGCCCTAAATGCTCCACATTATGCACAATCGACAAACTTAAAAAATGTCCTTTAATAAAACCTCTTCTTCCATCCACGCACTCACTAATAGTCCACCCTGCATATATTATATAATAAAATATTTGGAAAAAATGTTGGGTTATCGTTGGATTTCAATATTCTTTTTAAAGAGAAAAGTTAAAAAAGAATAAAATATTTCTTAAATAAAATAGAATAAAATAAATAAATAAATAAATAAAAAAGATTTGTAAATACCTTTTAAAAGAGAGAAAAAAAGGCGAGATTACACTAATTTCTCTGTACAAAATCGGTTATTTTGATTTGTTTTGATTTAAGATTGTAAACAAAACATTAAAATTTGAAATTCTAATTTAAAAAAAAAAATACCTTAAAAAATCGTTAAAATCTGTCCAGAATTATTATATTTTATCAAAAAGTGTTTAAATTAAAAAAAAATCATCTTGATACATGCTATATATTTAAAAAAATGTAAGATATAGGTACGAAAGAAATGTCCACCATTTAAAAAAAAAAACAAAGAATAAAAAATTTCAAAGAGTGTAAATTGTGAGTGATGATGACGTGAAATAAAAACATAAAATTAAAATGTAAAAAAGTCTTTTTTGAGAAAGAAATAATATAGAAAAATAAGAGATTATAAATTTAAAAAAATCAAGATTGTTGCATATAAATAAAATTTTGTAAAGTTTAATACAGAAAATAGAAAAATGATAAGCAAAGAATCTATAGAGAGAAGTCCTTAGTGACGGTAAATGACATTAGGATAAACAAAATTTCAAAAGGTAAACATTGAAAAAAAAGGTAACGAAATCCCTTTTTAGAAAAAATGAAAAGATATTAACAAAATTTATGAATGAAAATAGATTAAAAAATAAATAAACTTCGGAACAAAAAAAGAAAATTATATAGTTGTAGTTAAAATTAAAATAAAAAATGAAAAAAAAGTCGTGAAAATGACTAAAGAATCAACAGGTTGTCGTTATTATCTTATTATATAGAGACTAGCTTACACAGCGCTCGCTACGCTTCGCTGCGCTACGCTTCGCTCACCCTTGAAAGCTAGCTGGGGGGCTTCGCCCCCAGACCCCCACTGGGGGGCATAGCCCCCCAGACCCCCCGTAGTTTTTTTAGGACTTAACGTCTTCTTTTATGACTTAATCTTCTTCTTTATGACTTAACGTCTTCTTCTATGACTTAACATCTTCTTTTATGACTTCAACTTCTTTTATCCACAATTCAACTTTACTCTAACTTTTACTAATTCATCTTTCACACTTTCACACTCTTTTAATCATTCATACGCTCAGCCTACATCCTGCACCAACCATTGCCACCACCATTATATAATAGTGATATCAACCACCAACTTCAAAAAAATTCATTTCCATTCTCATCCTAATCATTTATTTTTTATAATTTACTAAATTACTCTTTCTTTTTCCTTTCTTAGTACTTCTTCATTGAACAAAAAAAAAAAAAAAAACAACACTAAGAAAAAATCTATCTACCCTAAATTTTCCAACAGAAATAAGAAAACACTAAGAAGTTTCATTCTTATTGTATTAAAATTTCGAATACATTTTCTTTATTAAACTATATGTTCAATTTTTATTTATTAACAACCAATTATTATATTCGTTATGTTTATCAAATTTTAGGATTTTTATTTTTTTTATGTTGGTAGAATCTAAATGCATAAGTTATTATCCATTCAAAATGATAAAAACAAAAGATTTGACTAAATTTTATAAAATTTCAGGATTGTTATTTAATGATATCAAAACGTTCACTAAAAAAGGTTAGGCTCCGATTCGCCTGGGGAGAACCCTCGCTAATCCTTTATTGCCATTGCCAAAGAGAAAACAATGAAAAATCAAAAGGTCTACAAAAAATTCCTTTTTTTGCCATTGGTAAATTGAAAAACTCGAGGAATCCAACTTGATCAAACTTGATTTTAGCTTAAAGGCCCAGGCCCCCTGAGGAAAAAAAATTTCAAGAAAATGATTTTTTTTAATTGAAATTTTAACCATGAAAATTATTTTTTATTAGAATTTTAAGATGGGAGCGCAAAGGGCCCGGGCCTCCTCGGAGGGCCCGTGCCCCGGGGATATAGCCCCCCTGCCCCCCCCCCCCCCCCTGCGGCCCTGGTTATCATAAATTATGGAATAAATGAAAAAATGGAGTTATCCTTGATTGATCCAACAAAATTACAATCATGGATCAACCAAGGATAACTATAAATATTGTAATCTATGTATAACTATTTCAAAAGTTGTGTCAAAAACTGTAAAAAATTGTTGGCATGAAGGCCACAATAGCCTTTTACATACTAAAAAAAAACTAAGTTTTTTTTGGGGGGACAAAATTCACGGGTCCTTTCAGGAAAAAATTTCAAGAGAATGATTTTTTAAATTATAATTTTTAGATTTTGAGCTTAAAGGGTCCGGCCCCTCAGAAAAAAATTTCATGGAAATGGTTTTTTTTTAGTAAGTAGCCCCGGGGCCCGTCAAGTCTGTCTGCGGCCCTGATGATAACGAAAAAAAATATTTATTATAGACAAAACAATTTTTAAAAAAATCCAAACGCAAAACAAAATTGTAATAATAGGCCAGTCAATATCGACATTTAAATCGCAAAACGTAAAGTATTCCTGCATTTTTGGTATGTTATTTGGACCCCTTGGGGGAGTGCGAAACCACATTTTGCAATCAAAAAAAAGTTGTGCTTCCCGCGTAGTACGAGAAAAACTGCGCAATTTTCGCACTTTTTTTCAGTTTTTGCAGTTTAATTCAAAAACTATGGGCTTTTTGACATTAGTTGCTTAATTGCATCATATCTCTAAAACTATTATACTTACGAAGCTGTAGTTTAGCTTCAATTGTTTGAAATTTAATGCACTTTAAAAATGATAATAACAACTAATGTCAAAAGCGCATATTTTTTGAATTAAACTGCAAAAACTGAAAAATGTCCAAAAATTTTGAAGTTTTTCTCGTATTACGCAGGTAGCACAACTTTTTTTTGATTGCAAAATGTGGTTTCACACTCTCCTTAGGGGTCCAAATAACATACCAAAAATGCAGCGTTATATCGCGTTTGCGAATTTAATGTGAAATTTGACTGGACTATTACTGCAATTTTTGTTTTTTTTTTTACGATTACAAGCAAACTACAAGGGTTACTGACCCCGTACTGCGCTTAAATGAAAGGTAATTAAATGTGCTAAAACTCAATTTATTACAACTTTTCTCTAAACCTGAGCGGTTAAGCCGTTCTTCGGCTTTAAACACAAGCAAAACTGAAAATTTTAACATTTGTGAAAATCTTGTACATTTTTCAATCATCATATCTCAAAAACTATTAGAGATACGGAGCTGCAAGTTGGCTTGAATTGTTTCAAATTTAATATACTTTAAAAATGCTATAAGCAACTAATGTCAAAAAGCCCATAGTTTTTGAATTAAACTGCAAAAACTGAAAAAAGTGCGAAAATTGCGCAGTTTTTCTCGTACTACGCGGGAAGCACAACTTTTTTTTGATTGCAAAATGGGTTTCGCACTCCCCCAAGGGGTCCAAATAACATACCAAAAATGCAGGAATACTTTACGTTTTGCGATTTAAGGCCTTTTTTTTGTCTTTATTGACTGGCCTATAAATAGAAAAGATAAGCTTAATATTCGAAAATGTATTTAAATTTCCTTTAAAATCATTTATTTGAACTTTTCGAAACGCCCCCGGGTGTGGCGTAGTAGGTAGAGTGCCTACCTCCTATACCAAACGTCGCGGGTTCGGACCCAGGCAGTCCGATGATTTCATTTAAGCCATTTGGGTACCAGATGGCTTAAATAGAAATGCCTGAACCCACAATATATATATTACTTACAACGGTTATCGTCAAAGTCTTAAATGGCCTAAGTTGCCGAAAAGACTGTGAATGTGTGTGTGAGTGTGAGTGTGAATGAAAAAAAGTGTGAATGTTTAAAAAAAAAAAAAAAACTTTTCGAAAAAGAAATTAGGGTTATAATCAGGTGAGCAAGTTAGCCATTTTGTTGAAAAATCACAATCCTAATTTGAGCAAGCGGGACTTCTTTGAGGAGTTCTAATAAATGATTTTAAAGGAAATTTATAGACATTTTCTAATTTAGCATATATTTTCTATTTATTATAATTTTGTTTTTCGTTTTTTTAAATTTTGTCTATAATAAATTTTTTTTTCGTTATCAGATATTTTGAAATAAAAAGAAATCTACCAAAGATAGATTTAGACAACCCTTATATCAACTGAAAGATAATTAAATTTCACGTCTCATGGCATAAAAAAGTAGCATGTTCCATTTGAAAAAATGAAGTTATCCATGATTGTAATTTTCCAAATTTGCATGGCCATTACTCCTAACACAAGAATACCCATCTGGCCTACAATAGTACATTTCATGGTTAGTAACATCACAAAAGAACAGTCCTCTAAGTTTTATGGTTCGCGCGATATTCAATTTTTTTAGACAGCAGTTTTTTTTTACAAAAACTCGATTTACGGCTAAACGATTTGGTTTGGAATACATTGCATGACATAAAGTCATACTAAAATTGGCCGTAGAATCCAAATATGCAATAATATACAGGGCGTTCCATTTAAATAAACATAACTTTGATACCTGTATAAGAATTGCGATTGGAACAAAATTATTTTTAATTTGTAGCCCTAAAGGCCCCACATCTCTCATCTAATTTAGAATCCAATATCAAATTCCTTCCATTTAATAACATACTTTATCCTGTATAATTCGATTACAAATTATTTTTTTTGTGCCCTAACCACACTTTAAAAATGTCCTTTAATAAGCTAACAATCTTCCGTCCACGCACTATTTATTAGCCCACCCGGTATATTCAAATAACGGTTATCGACAAAAGTCTTATATTAATAATGGAGGAATGGAGATATCAGCCAAATTGGAATGATCCAGGTTCAATAAAACTCCCAGAATAAGACGTTTCGGCCTGAATCTATTTGGCCATCTTCAGCTATTGGGAATTATACACATAGTGCAAGTGCACATGTGATCAAACCGGGATTTGTCAATAATAAAATTTTTTCGCTTCATACAAAATTATATGGCTTCTGTGCCCAAGCTCAGAGATAAGGTTTGATCACATGTGCACTTGCACTATGTGTATAATTCCCAATAACTGAAGATGGCCAAATAAATTCAGGCCGAAACGTCTCATTCTGGGAGTTTTATTAACCTGGATAATTCCAATTTGGCTGATATCTCCAATTCCCCATTACAAGAGACTCGATACAATATTCTAGATTTTCCCCCACTCTGCACTTTGTTATTAAATTTATTTAACTTTGTTTTATCTTTTAGATGTAACTCCCACAAGATGGAGATATCAGCCAAATTGGTTCAATAAAACTCCCAGAATAAGACGTTTCGGCCTGAATTTATTTTGGGCATCTTCAGTTATTGAAAATTATACACATAATATTATTGAACCTGGATCATTCCAATTTGGCTGATATCTCCATTCCTCCATTATTATCACATCACCAGCCACAACCTCAAAAAGCAAAAGTCTTATATGGCCTGAGTTGTCGAAAATACTGTGTGCATGTGTGTGTGTGAGTGTGAATGAGAAAAAAGTGTGAGTGTTTAAAAAAAAAAACACATTTTCTATATTTTTAATATCTCACATCCTCCCCCTTCCTCTCATCTTAGAATTCTATTTTAAATACATTTTCCATTTGAGATTCCAATTCAAGAAATACTCGACAGAACTGAATTCGCAAGTTCAAGTTGGTTTTCCTAAAAACAAAATAATAATAATAGGACTTTATTAAAAAAGATTATTTTATAGATGCATATATAAAAATGAAAAATAATACGTTAAATATATGTGAAAGAAACCAATCGATTATTTAAAAATTCACTGAGTAAAAAAAATTTGTATTAAAAAAGCTTAAAATAAGTTGAACATTGATGAAGTGTGTCAAATTTTATAAAATTTTAGTGTTTTATTTTTATTTTATGTGGGACAGTGAGGGCTGCAGACAGAATTCACGGGCCCCTTCAGGAAAAAATTTCAAGAGAATGATTCTTAGGCCATATAAAGTTTTAAACCCCCACCCTTAAAGTTTTTTTAAGTATGTAAAAGGCTATTGTGCCCCTATGCCAAGAATTTTTTACACAGTTTTTGACATAATTTTTAAAACAGTTATACATAGCTTACAATATTTATTTAAATAAAAAAAGTTATTTAAAACTTTTTTAAAATTTTCTAAACGTAGGGTTACCATAATTTATTGAAGCCACTGAAATTAGGCACTGAAATCTGCGTTTTAAGCTATCCTGAGAAGTGAAGCATGGACCCCCTCAGGAAAAAAATTTCAAGAAAATTATTTTTTTATTGAAATTTTAAGATTTGAGCTTAAAGGGCCCGGGCCCCTCAGGAAAGAAATTTCAAGAAAATTATTTTTTTATTGAAATTTTAACGATCAAAATAAAAATAAGCTTTATATTTTATTTTATTTTTCAAAGTTGAGTCTTGAGGAGGGGTCATATGCCTTCTCATGTATCCCCGTCAAATTGCGTTGCTTATCGCCAAGAAATTTGAAATTTTGATGTCCTCTCATAAGTCACTTTTGCTCCAAAATGAAATTTAATATCAAAGGGCTTTCGATAGTATCTATTTGTATTTTAAATTTTATCGGCCCAGCAAGGAAGCCTGTAGCTTTGGCTAAAAATTTGAAAATTGAAAAAAGAAGGAAAAATAAGACTAACTTTTGGCCTCCTGAAATTGGAAAAATCTTAACTTCAAGCCTCTGCCATTATTTTTGGAACTGGAATTTTTTAGAATACGGCTAATGATTTTTTACTATTCAATATATCAATATTAGTAAACTCTTTTTAGGATTTCTTTCTACATACATTTTCTTTTCTTTATTAGCCTAAATAAGAGCGTGGAAAGCCAATTTGGACCAAATATTTCTAAAAATAAAGAAAATTTAGAAGAAATATGAAAATGATTTTAACCTTTAAAAAAATGCATTTCAACTTACTTTTTCGAGTTTTTTCTTGATTCATTGTATTTATCACCTATACAAAGAGCACTTGAACTATTTAGGTTGTGATTACTTGAATATTAATTAAATTATTTAGAAAAATTCTTAAAAATTGTTTGTTTATTTATCTGCTATTAACGATATGGAAGCTAACTTCTTGTTAATAAACATATGGCAAATCTCTTCCCTATTGAATTTCTTTATAAGGTCTTTTTCATAATTATAAAACAATTTTAGCATTCCGGGATTACTAAAGACTAAAAAAAATGTAATTAAAATTCTAAATAATTATTTTATAAAAGCCTAAATACCTTTTTAATTATTTTAAGATGAGAAAAATTTCAATATAATTTTTTTTCAATGAATATTTCTTTTGTTTTTTAATTCTTTTCGACATCTTTGACCATATTAAGTTTTAAACGATACAAAGATTATTTACGATATATAGGCTTATTTGAGTCCAAGCATATTCAATCAATAAGTAATGTTTTTATTTTTTTCACAAAATCTAATATGCAGTGTAAAAAAAAAGAATTGAATTTAAATTTTACAAAAAAGTAACATCATTTGTTTATTTCATATTTTTAAAATTCGATATATGTGATTATTCAAAGAAAATAAAAATTTTCAAATATTAAAAAGTTGACGTATTAGATTGGATCATAAAAAAAAGTCAAAAAATAGAGAATTTGAATATCTTAAAAAGAGAAAAATATTTAATTATAGTCTATATATTTTAATAGGCCTATATGGAAAAAATGTTCATTTTTGAAAAAAAAAAAAAAAAAAATTATGTATGATTTTCCTAACCATATTTAAAATGATATCATTCTCACTAAAGACAATTCAAAGGGACTAATAAAATTTCAAAGAAAATTTCAACAAAATATTCAAGGGGATATCAAGGGATGATATGTCAATTTGACAGCTGTCAACTGTTTTGGTTATAAAGAGGTTATTTCTAATAAAAAAATCTCCATATTTGTTTTTATTCAAAATGTAAACAATAGATTAAAATTTGAAATTCACACCATAAGGAGAATAAAGCATACCTTGCACAACTTCAAAACAAATTAATAAATTATAGAATAATTCTTATTTATTTGAGGGAGGGCCTAAATGTCAAAAGTGTCAACTGTCAAAAAATGAGAGGTTAAAAGAGGTTATTTCTCCATATTTAAGAAAAAAAAATACGTCAATTTTTGTTTTGATTAATTAATTGGAATGTAAACACAAAATAAAATTTTGACAATTCTTCATTTAAAAAAAAAAGTGATAATAGAACTTAAAATTGATTAAAAATAATTTCAAATAAATCTATAAAGAATTTTGTTGTTAAAAAATTTCATTTAAAAATTAAAAGAAATGTTAAAATAAAAAAAAGATAGCCCGATGCTTGTTAGAAAAATGTAAATAAACAAAAGAAGTTAAAAAAAATTGGCTATTTCTCCCTTTTTAAGAAATTCAAATGAAAAGATATCCCCGAGATATTTAATTAAAAAAAAAACTCGTGGGCTTGAGCTCAATTTCGGTTAATCATAGCTTTTTGCCAAAAAATCCACACAAAAAAAAATTAGGTTCCTTTTCCCGCGCCATTCCTTTTAGGCAATTAAATTGTAACCAAAAGATTAAAATTTGAAATGCTAATTAAAAAAAAAAATCGAAATACCTTAAAAAAATCGTTAAAAGCTGTCCGGAATTATTGACTCACCCTGTATATAGTTATATATAAATATTTAAGATTTAAAATGTTGGGTTATCTTTGATTTGAATATTCTTTGTGAAGAGAAAAGTTAAAAAAAAAATAAAATATTTCTTGAATAAAATAAATAAATAAATAAATAAAAAAGGTTTCTAAATACCTTTTCAAAGAGAGAAAAAAAAGGAGAGATTGGCTCAATTTCTCTCTCCAAATTTATGAAAAAAATCGGTTGTTTTGATTTTTTTCTATTTTGTAAACAAAACACTAAAATTGGGAATTTTCGCTTTTTTAAAAAAAGGAAATACCTTAAAAATCGTCCGGATTTATTCTATTTTATTAAAAAGTGTTTAAATTAAAAAAAAAAATGATCTTTATAGATGCTATAGATAGGCTATATATTTAAAAAGATGTAATATAGGAAGAAATGTCCACCATATTGAAAAAAAAAAACAAAGAATAAAAAATTTCAAAGAGTGTAAATTGTGAAATAAAAACATAAAATTTAAATGTAAAAAAGTCTTATTTGAGAAAGAATTAATACATAAAAATAAAAGATTAGTAATTAAAAAAAATTAAAAATGATGGTATAAAAAAAATCTTGTATAGTTTAATACAGAAAATAGAAAAATGAAAAGTAAAGAATCTATAGAGAGAGGTCCTTAGAAACGGTAATGACAGGAGAATCAATAAAATTTCAAAAGGTAAACAAATGGAAAAAATTGTGGTAGGGAACATTTTTAAAAAAAACTATAAGGAATTGAAAAAATTGATAAATAGAGAATGATTAGTAATAAAAAGTTGTGGTGTACTAAAAAAGAAAATTCAATAGTTGTAGTCAATTAAATAGAGAAAATGGTAAAAAATAGGGTTTGTTTACATAAAAAATCAACAGGTTGTCGTTATTATCTTATTATATAGAGATTAAGGCTCAAAATTATCTCCAAAAATTGTATCCATCTCCTTGAATTATTCTTCTGACTTTAGAAGGGGGTCCCAAACTTCAACATTAATCTTCAACTAAAAGTTGGCAAAAAAGAAATTTTTTCTTATAATTTATATATTCCAAAATATGAACTCAATTTCTTTTTAGAAAAGAAATGAAAATTTAATTAAAATATCTAAAAATATCTTTTTAAAATAAGACAAAACAAAATCGAAATTTTTTTTTTTCAATAAATATTGTATTTGCATTAAATTTTTTTTCTTAAAAAAGAATCTATTATGCGGTGTAAAAAAATTTATTTTCTGAGCCCAACCAATATATTTAAAAAAAGTACTCATAACAGGTTTATAAGGCTCGAAATTCTAATGGAAAATACAGTATAAAAAATATTTGACAGTAGAAATATAATTAAAAAACATAGCTTTGAATATAAATTACCTTGTATAAGAGGTGCAATTGGAACAAAAATATTTGAAATTTGCAGCCCTAAAAGCTTCTCATTATGCACAATCGACAAAATTTAAAAATGTCCTTTAAAAAAACCTCTTCTTCCATCCACGCACTCACTAATAGACCACCCTGCATATATTTATATAATAAAACATTTGGAAAAAATGTTGGGTTATCGTTGGATTTCAATATTCTTTTTAAAGAGAAAAGTTAAAAAAGAATAAAATATTTCTTAAATAAAATAGAATAAAATAAATAAATAAGTAAAAAAGATTTGTAAATACCTTTTAAAATATATTATATATATTTTAAATATATTTAAGATTTAATAACCTATATGGAAAAAATGTTGGGTTATCTTTGATTTGAATATTCTTTGTGAAGAGAAAAGTTAAAAAAAAATAAAATATTTCTTGAATAAAATAAATAAATAAATAAATAAATAAAAAAGGTTTCTAAATACCTTTTCAAAGAGAGGAAAAAAAAGGAG